>JAJOOR010004148.1:0-39673 GCA_036250505.1 Solanum acaule
TTAACAACATAGTTGCTTCCAAGAATCGACTAAGCTTTTAGTGAAATTTTGAATAAAGGGTTTGATTGAAGAAGAAAGGGAAGAGAAAATAGAAGTCTGATTTGATAAGGAGTTTAGAGGGACCAAAAAAACTGAGTTTTGTCGGGGGGATGGGAGGGACTTTCTCACTGCAAAAGAAAGGTTCGGTTAAAAAATAGACAAATGTTTGGAAGAATACTAAAAATGTACCAATTCATGAAACATGGAGGACTATTAGTGCTCCATGTTAAAAGAGAAAGACTACTTTGATTCTTAACTCAAACATAAAGGACAATTTTGATCCTTTTCTCGTCATAGGTTAGTAAACTAGCAACAGTTTGTTGAATATTCTTCAAACTATAAAACAAAGGTCTTTCGTCACAAATTCTTGTACTGTTCAAAAAACTACTTCAATTAGTATAAACTAGTTGTATGTTTCCTCTAAAAAATTTACATAATTTCAGCCATGTACATAATTTACAAGTGAAAAAGAGCCCGCATGGACTATATATTGATACACACTCATACACTGCTTCAAACTACCAATCTTCTATCTCATCGTCTGACAAATCCAGCCTATTCTCGTGCAAATAGATGCTATCTGAGTCATCTTCAACCATGTCGTCTGCTTGGAAACTTTCAGATGCTCTGCATCCAAGCCATTTAAGGGAAGGCCTAAACTCGGTTGCCATAACTATCTGATTTGATGTGGTTAGGCTATTATACAAGTCACCCCTCTGACTAAACATTTGACGCTGCAAGCACATCAACTTAGTTAGGATGAAATCAAAATCCAAAATCAGTGGACAACATGAGGTCGTTTGGTTTAAAATGCAGTTAAGTAATGTAGGGATTATTGTCATGTTGGATGTTTAGTTTGATACAATTACAATGTATTGCTTAAAATATATGTATACATTTTTAAACAAAAAGAAGAGGCTGTTTTACTAATATGAGGATTAATTTTGTCATTTTATTGTTCTTAATCCATGTATTACTAATACCCACATTCTTATTCTACATTATATCCCACAAAATATTATATAGATTCCCACATGCATAAGTATGTATTAGTTACAAGGAAAACAAAATAGCAACCAAACATTACAAAAAAATAATGTTGGGTTTTATGTGGGGACTAAATCTCCTACAGCACCAACTAAAGGATCACTAGGAAATTATAGTAGTGCACTAGTGCTTCCTAAGCAACTACTTTAGTGAGAAACATTATGTTCAGGACTTGATCCAGATAAATCCATGTTATAAGAAGCTATGTGAGCAAGATCAAGAGTAAAAAGCAGAGAACGTGACAAGAAGAATCTTAACTTATTGCGGTGTGATGATTGTTCAACCTCCCACAGTTTGGGACGTCGAATAGCATGCCACCTGATTTCTCACAGGAATTTGCAATAAATTATTTTTAGGTACTTTATATAAACAAAACATAACGAACCAGGTAATGTTTTTATACCTGGAAGGTACTGGATGAGCATTCCCAAATAATACTCCTCTGGCAGCAACTGAAGCAGCAGCTGACTGAATGATGTTCTCAGCTCCAAAGTCTCTAGATAGATGTCCACTAAGTGAAGACAGAAGAAAATCCACATCGCTTAAATATGACGCCACAAGCCACGCATCATCTATTGCGTCTTCACTCAAAAAGTCTAAAACTGCAACAAAATTGAAAATCAGTAGTGGAATAAGACATACACAAACCACTTATATGTTAGAAAATAACAAAAAATAACAAACTCTAAATATGTTAGACAATAACATACTCTACGTGCAGATATGATGGCAATAAGTCTTAATTACCCCATTTCATGCACAATCCATTTGGTAGTAAATGCAAGTTGAACAAAAGAAATAGTATTTCTCCTCTAATCTAAGAAACCGGAAAATAGATAAAAAAACACAAGCTCTGCCAACACGTAGTTTACCAGTGAAATTCACCACAAAGGCAGAAATTCAAGCTATTGAGACTAGTGATGAATCTAATGTTGTTTGATATAGCCCACAAACAAAGCAGGTCGAATATGATACGGAAATAGCATTGTCACAGAATGGCAGATTTAGGTGCTTGAATTAAAAACAAAAAGAAAAAAAGTAGCCCTGAGTCCAGCATTGCCACCATTGAAGTTCATTCCAAAAGAAATGCAAAAATCAAAGAACAGACCAGATTAGTTGGAAAGCCCATCCACCTTAAGAATTTTTTTTTTACCATTTTCATGCAGAAAATCAGAAAGTGTTGTCGCTTGACCATGTGCTTGACAAAGAATAACTTCTGGAGCATCCATTTTAAGAGGAAACCTGACAAATTTTTCCTTCAGAAGGAATGTGTCTCTATCTACAAAAAAATGAGTCTGTATCAGAGGCTTTGCCAAAGACAGTTTTCTCAATTTTTCACTTTCAATTCACTTGGTGAGAACTCTTATATCTTACTCCACATGGTCAAAGAAGAGCTGTGGCTTTGTAATAGAAAAAACCTCACATATAACGTGTAAGTTCATACCTATGGCAGTAATTTACACAAGGTGAAAAGGTTAATCTTCTATTCTTCCAATTACCATTACTTGGGAGACTACTCCTTGGATAATCACCAATGCTCATATCAGTCATTCTTAAACAATGTTTCATTATTACATCTCAGGAAATCTGCTTAACAACTTTATTTGAGCAATGTCTACAAGCGCTGAAACCACATTTAGCAATTGAAAAACTCTTCGAAGATACAGTATTGCATATTGTGAATCGTAAATTAGAAACCAAGATTGCAAGATTAGACCATTCAAGCACATGCTAAGATATGCATTCCCCATGAGGAAGCATTACTTGCAAAGACTAGGGATGGCAATGGGGTGGGGCGGGTTGAGCTTAACCCGCAAAATTTTTAATCCGCCCCGCCCCGCATAACAAGCCTGTTCATTTTCAACCCGCCCCACATAGACCCGCTCCGCATGAACCCGCCCCGCATAATTTTTTTAATATTTTCTTTTTCTAGTTAAGTTTGATACTAAAAATAAAATTCATAAAAATAAATTCATCTTTTCATTAAGTTGTATTAATTTAATAGGATAGTGACTAAAATTTTCACTTTTAAAGGTCAATTGGGAAACATGCAAGAAATTGAATTACTATTTTTTATTGAACCATTTTCATTTACTATCTTGAATATTTTAGTAGCTTTAAAGAAATTATCTTAATAAATAATGCTCTATCACTCTTATAACATGTAAAAAATTAAAATCACATATACCCGCCCCGCCCCGCATTAGTTTTAAAAAAAACCCACTTCAACCCGCCTTGCATCCCACCCACCCCACCTCGCATAGCCTTAAACCCGCCCCACTGCGCATCCTCCCCGCCCCATTGCCATCCCAAGCAAAGATGGAGTAATTTGTCGCTAGAGAGGAGGTGCGGAAGCACACAGTTACTAAGTTCTGTAAGCACTTGCAACTCACTGCATCCTGAGAATGAAGTTTAGTCAGATGTACCTGATGCAATTGTGTGCTCACTCTCTCTTTTGTTGTGTAGAAATTTGCCTAATGCATGGAATAGAGAGAGAGTTTCATCTTTTCCAAATGGCAAACAAAACACATCATCCAAACAATTAGTATTATCCAGTCTTTCTTTTGACGATAGAATAGGCCTTCTATGTGGTTTAAGACAGAGATACTGCAGAGAATTAATTGCCTGTCTGATATCACCTCCACTAGCTTTGGCTATTAGATCAATCGAATCAGCGCCAACTTCACGCTGCTCCTTTCTGCATATAGCTGTAAGTGTTTTCTTGATTGAATTGACAGTGACAGGGTTGAAGTTGACCTGAAAATCATGAACTCAAGTAAAAAAAGTTGGCATACTCTAGTAACTTAGAACCTAATGTTGGATAACTGCTCCTCCCCTGCCTGCAAACAACCAAATCTCTTCGTGTGTTTCCTTATAAGCCTGTCACGGGCCAAAATTTATAGCATCTTAAACAGAAAAGAAATGAACCTGGAATAAGCAAATACATACCATGTCACAGTAGCTTCCCCAACCAATCCACCCCTTCGGCAGATTCTTGAAAAGGTTGATGACATTTGAATAAGCAAGATTAGCCCCTTAACAATCATTAAGCTTTAACAGAAAGTCTTCCTTGAGGCGAAAGATTTCAGCTTTGTGCTTAACAGAAAAATACTGCAGACTAGTACTGTTTATCAAATTAAGGCCACTAGTCAGCTCTCCCTTCATTTCTAAATAAGCCTTTGCTTATTCTCTTATTTTCAGAAAAGCTGCCTGCAAACATACGAAAGAAAAATTCATCAAACCATGCAGCATATCAAACCATTCAAATTTGCTTCTTTTGGGTTTTCAGTTTTTCCTGTCTTCTTTTCGTGGGTGTCCAGAAGGGGCATAAGCATTTAGAGCTCTAGGAAAGAACCTAAGTAGACAAAATGGAGTGCATGTAGAACCTGAACTTCCATGATCGAATGTCCATACATCTTCTCCAACACAGACACACACACCTCATAAAGACCCTGCTTACGAGCAATATGAGCAAGCTCATTGACATTCCAAGCCTTATCACGATATCCAAGGTGATGCAACTGTGAATTTGTACTACCAAAATCCTTAAAAGCATCAATCACAACATTATACTTTTTTTTTATGACAAGGGAAACCCGCAGCTGCTACCCTTTGGATGCGCACATGATAAAACCCCCGCTCCTATGCAATAGCTCGCAAACCACATAGGAGAGGTAACCTGCGCGAGGCAAGCCCGATGCAACGTGCTCGACCCAGAAGGCAAACCCTTGCTTTTGCTGGCAAGGAGTTTCAAATTTGAGACCTTCAACATGAAAGTCCTAGCCCAAACCACTAGGCCACCCCGAAGGGTATCACAACATTATACATTTCATTCCTCCATTGATGTAAATCATACCAAACAGGCGAACTATCCCACTCATTTGGTATCTTTTGCCTCCATGTCTCAAGGATGTCCTTAAGATCAGCATATAGGCTACCATGAACCCCAACAGAAGAATTTCCAGAGATTTTATTTCCATTGGCAATGTCCATGTGATGGATTCTCCTGATAAAACTGAGAAGCAACATTATCCATGTGAAAGATTCTCTGTTCCCCTCCCGTTTCATTGCCGAAAAAGAGATCTTGTACCACGATGAAGATAGTCATCTAAGTTGTAGCCCGTAGACCTCATTCTTTCCAAGAGACCAAAAGCATGCTGTGCTTTATCTCGAGAACGGAGAAGGGACTGAAGCAATTTGTTGCAAATTCGTGGCATCAAGCGGACACCTCTCTCCAATGTATACAGGAAGACCTCAACTGCTTGATCCAAGTTTCCTTCCTCACAAAGACTATGAATCAACATTACACAACTTGGGGCTGAAACCATGACATGAAACTCCACAAGTAAGGAAAAAATCTTCAAAGCCTCGTGTGGCTTGCATTCCTGACACATCCCAATCAACCAAATGTTGTAAGGTGATGAATCAAAGTCTACCCGTTTTAGGTCAATCTCAAGCAACCCTCTAACTACTTTTTCCAGATCACCTTTCTCTAAGTGTTTCTCAATTAACCCTATCGCTTCGCCATCTCGAACAGCATGGTTTCTCAAATACTGAAACCAAAGGCTAAACGCAATAGAGATCTGTCCCCTCCTACAGGACCAAGTCATAAGGGACTTGTAGACCTCTGCACTCGGCATGCAGCCATTCTTGCTCATTTGGTCAAAGAGTTTAAAAGATTCATCTACCCTGCCAACCCTTTGGAGACCATCAATAAGTGTCCCATATGTAATTGAATCGGGGAAATGCCCCTTGACTTGAAGCTCTTGAAAAAGCTTTAAAGCACCATTAATTACTCCTGATTTGCATAATCCATTGATCAAAATATTATACGTAACTATATTTGGTACAAATCCACAATCAGCCAACTGCATAAGAAGCTTGTAAGCTTTAAGGATCTTACCTGTTTCACACAATTTCTCAATCATTTTTTGCAGGCTTACACTGTCAAGGACTCGATCAGCACCTTGAGAGAGACGAAGAAACAATGAAGGGTTTTTACCTATCTCCATTTTGTAAAACATTAGATGAGCCTCCTCAATCTCACCGGCCTTACAAAGGCCATCAATGAGAGTATTGAAAGTTACAACAGAAGGAAAACATCCTAACTTCTCCATCTCATTGAAAATATGCCTAGCCTCCTCCACGAGACCATTTCTGCACATTCCACAAATAACAATAGAGTAAGTATAGGTGTCTGGAAAGCAATCATTTTCTGATATTTCTAGCTGAAGTGAACGAGCTTGGTCTAAGACGCCCATATCACAAAATCCCTTGATCAGAGTATTATAACACTGTGTGTCCGGTTGCACACCTCTCCCTGTCATATCTCTTAACAAACTCAATGCCTCTTTCACCCTACCTGCACCGGATAAACCCCGAATCATAGTTGTGTACAATACAACATCGGGAACCACATTTTTTTCAAACAAATTTTTAAAGACAGATTGTGCTTCATCAATTCTCTTGGTTCTAACAAAACCATCAATCAGACATGTATATCCCTTTATATCCATTAGATAACCTTCATTTTCAAAAGACCTAAGAAGTGCATGTGTTTCATCAACCCTACCTAGTTTACAAAATCCATTAAGCAAGGCATTGTAAGTAACAAAATCCGGCCTACATCCTCTGGTCTTCATCACATTAAGCAGCCTATATGCATCATCAGTTCTCTTAGCCTGACATAACCCCGATAAAATAACCGTATAGGTAATCTTACTAGGCAATACACCTCTTTCAGTCATTTCATCAAATAGTGCGAGAGCATCATGAGTCCTGCCACTCTTACACAACCCATCAATCAAAATGCTAAAAGTAGAACTATTGGGCTGAGAATTCAACTTCAACATCACATTATACACGGCTAAAGCTAACAAAATAGCATCTTTTTGAACCGCAATATGAAGAATCATATTGTAGGTATATATATTAGGTTTACAATCAAAATCTTTCATTCTACCAAAAGCCTCAATAGCCTTGTCTGCCTTATTTACCTTCCAATAACCCCAAATCAAAGCTGCAAAAGCGTTAGAAGCTATGGGTATACCGGAAAACTTAAGTTTATCTAGAACATTCCAGTATAAATCGAAACCACCATCTTTTGCAAGCATATCGGCGATTAAATTTTTCGGAACCCAGCTCTGAAATCGCTTTCGTTTTGCAGCCCAGATGAAAAATCGAAAACCCAGTTCAGGATTCTTTCGTTTTTCTTCAAGAATAAAAGATATAATATTAGGACACAGGAAACGAACTAGTTTGTCAAGTGCTGGTTCCAGTGGATCCACTCTTTCGATGATGTTTAGGACCTCGTTGGATACCGCCATTTCCCGGGACGTAGAGAATGATTTCGAATAGACTGAACGAAAGATTGGAGAATGTAAGAGTTTCATGGCTTGAAAAAGAATGTAATGCTGATTTCCGGTATGAGTCTTCAGTGACTGAGTGGGGAATCATCAATAGGCCGCCATGAGAAGGAGACTTTGGTTCACTGTTTGTTAAGTTAATCAGAGATTTTGCGATTGCGAGGGTGGACGGCGGTGTCACTGAGGTGGCGGTATGGTAATTAGGAGTTTAAGCTCTCTGAGTCAAAATAGCAATTGCGTTCCTCAAGTTTATAAAATTAAACTTAAACCCCTCTCTACTCTCCAACGCTACTATCGATTTTATTCTCTTAGAATTTTCTATTTTTGTATTTTATTCTCTAAAAGAGAATTTTCAATATTATTTAGTTGTTTCATAATATTATTCATTTCTTTCTTCTTCTTTTTTCAAATAATCCTGAATTTGCATGTGACTCCCATAAATGTTCTAATAATGTATTGCAGGTTCAAAATAAGCATTTTTGTCCTTACATTTTTTATGCCTAGATAAAAATGAGATTTTTATTTAAATTTTGTGCATTCTTCATAGTGATTAATAATAATAATTTTAAATTATATCTCTTAAAGTGGTGAAAATTAATAAATAAACTAAAATAATATTAATTCATGATGAAAGTAGTATATATTAAATAATATTTTGTTAATTATATTATATTAAAAAAATTACGAATATTAGAGATTTAATTAATGGTCTTATATGATATATAATATGTTAATTTCAAATAGGGAAAAAGATTTGAAAAATACTTCAACTTTGGTCGAAATTGTTGTTACAATACCAAACTTTATGGAGGACCTTTTACCTCCCTGCACTATTTAATGGTGTATTTGAAAGGTATAGATGTACTCACGTGGACACATTATTATTTATAATGATGCAATTTTTATGATGTCCACATGGACACATATATACCTTTAAAATACACTATTAAATAGTGCAGAGGGGTAAAAGGTCATTTCCAATGTTTGGTATCGTAACAACAATTTCTATCAAAGTTCGAATATCTTTCAAACATTTTTCCCTTTAAAATATTATATAATAGAAATAATAATAATATAATAATCAAACAGTGAAATAAAGAGTATAAATAATATTTTTTTCAAATTTGGAAAAATATCATTCACCTTTTTATATTTGGAGAATAGAGAGTGATTGGAGCATGAATTCTCTACTTTACTCTCTAAATATAAAAAATAGAGTGTGTAATGGAGATTGTCTAAAACACATTCTTCCAGACATTATAGTGTGAAACACAAATGCTCAAAGTCATGTTATCTTCATTTGAGATTTTTACGCTCTAGCTTACTTAGTCCAAATTAATAATTATGAGGTGTTCATCAAGAAATTCTTTGATTTTTTAAAGTTGAATTTCAAAATATATATTTTGCCATAAGATGAGAAATTGAATTTAGAATTTTAAGAATTTGAATAATAACAAAGAAAAAAAGTTTTCATTTTTTTCACTTTAAACTACAGACAAAAAGTCAAAAGTAACTTCAATTTGTATTCATGATCAAACACAACTTCAATTTCTAAATATTATTTTCATGTACAAAACAAAAGTTACTTTTATAAATTTCATAATGAAACATAGTCAAACATTCACTTAAATTTCAGATCTTATCTAATTGATCTATTTTGTACATAATTTAATAACAAAATTCAAACGTAAGTAGTAACACATCGCAATATTACTCTCTTCCAAAAATTACACCTTAATCTTTTTCTTCTTTTCATCCCCAAGCTTTATCTTTTTGGTGTTTATTTTGAACCATGTAGATTGGAAGAATAGTACAAAGTTTAAAGCTCTTTCAATTTTGAGATCAATTTTATCATTTGTAATATTGTTTTGTTGAATCAAACTTTGACTTGGAGTGGATTGAGCGAAAGTTGATTTTTCTTTAAAATGTTTTGGAATTATCAACAATTTAGAAATATATTCATATAATTTGACTTATATATCAAACATTAGAAAATAAGTTTAGAAAACATTTTTTAAAGAAAAAAATATACATACCAAACACATCCAATGAAAAAAAAAACAATTCTTTGTACTAAACTTAACACAGTTTCTATTTTAATTTGTTTTGTTTTACTTTTTTTTTTAGCTTATTTTAAGAAATTATTTCTTTTCTTTTTTGGTAATTATCTAATTTTAGATTTTCACATATTTAAAATCATAATATTAAAAAAAACTTTGGTACATATATTTAATTTAAGTTCATAAGTTCAAAAATATTTTCTATTCATTTAACCATATATTAAGTCAAATCATAGAAACAAATTAAATAGGAGAAATTATTAAATAGAAAACTACGGGAGCATATATGCATGACGAAACAAATCCAGGGGCATATATGCACTTTGGCGTAACTAAGGGGTCTGTAGGTGGTTTTGAACAATTCTGGGGTCCAAACAGAATCGGCGTCTTCCCGAACGCGAAGTCTGTCGCACCACTATTCTCACCCGCCGTTGTCACCAGCGAATTCTCTGCAACTTCCACCGAGTAATTTTCATGTTACATCTGTTCTATGGTGGTATAGTGAAGAAACTTCAGAATGAATTTCGAACTTGGATAATAATTTGTTATGATAGATGAAGATATGTCAGATTCAACGAGGCGGCGATAATGGATGAAGCTCTTTCATCTGATTATAGGACGCAGGTTTTCTGATCTAACGATGATCTCTTATATCTGCAATCATCAATTTAGATCTTCTTATGTACTATACATATTTGTTTTTTTCGCTAGGCTATTCTCGCTAGAAAGTGATAAAGCTTCAACGAAACTGGTACTAATTGATGACAATTATTAATCTTGTCTTGAAGACGAGGATGGAAGTTTTTCCTCAATTGTTCTTCTAGATAAGCACATACAAAGGAATGCACATCGATTTTGCATTTTCTCCAAAATTGTCCTAGTACTTATGAGGATTTAGGAATATGTAGTAATGTAGATAGGATATTGATCTTGCAAACACTTAGCTGAAAAATGTGTATTAACTGTTAGTTGATTCATATTGCTCAATTAGGGCGATTATGTGGTATGAAGTTTTGGACATTTGGTACTTGTATATTCTTTCAGTCTGAAATTTGAAATGAGTGTTACGCTTAGCTAGTTGCTTGCCATCATATAAGGTTCAACAATTTACTTTACTATGAATTTATCTTTTTTATCATCTCTTATGACTTTAGCTTTCAATTGATTGAACTTCTCTTAGAGCATATCAGAAGAAACATCACAATGCAAATAACGGAGAACACATCAAGTTAAGGTACTAGAGAGTAAAAGAGCTCCCAAAACCTTCCTGGAGCTATTGCATGAGTGTAGAATTTCCCTGGCTTCTAGATGCTATCTATCTCAATTCAATGAGATTGTTTTAACTAACCTCTCTCCATATTATAAATGGGGAAAACGCACATATGTATTCCTTCCCACCATAAGTACCAACCTCTTCATCAAGAGCAGCAGAGGGACCTCCAAACTCCAAATTTACATGTATGCTATGTGGGATGTGTTTCTGTGCGATCTGATTCCAAACCATCCACAATGATACCTGCTCCATAATATTTGTTGCTTGATTTGTTAAGAGGTGCAAGCGAATTGAATGGGTGGTCAGTCCTGTCTTTACTCATTGATATCTTGTACTTGAGCATTATTTAGCGTTTGGAGTAGACTTAGCCTTATGCTGTTTACTGCGTTTCACGCATCGCATTACTTTCTTGTTGTTACTGTCTCATTTGTTGATTATACGCTATCTTTTGTATTGGCTGTTATGTTTTATATATATCTCTCCTGTCACTTAGATTTGTGTTCTTGAGCTGAGGGTCTCCCCGAAACAGCCTCTCTACCTCCACGAGGTAGTGGCAAGGTCTGCGTACACTTTACCCTCCCCAGACCCCACCTAGTGGGATTTCACTGGGCATGTTGTTGTTGTTGTTGTTGTTGAGCATTATTTAGTTGCTTGTCCATGCCCCTTCTGTACATACAATAGTTGATATAGTCGTACCAATCTGACTTAAATTGTAAATTTGTAGATTCCAGCCCTTTTCTCGAGCACCTGTTGTCGTATAATGTTTATTTCACATCGTACTAAATCTGATATTGGATTTTTCAGTTCTAACAGACTCTTCAACAAATTAGTTGACAATGAAATGATCTTTTTCTCACCTTGTAATTTCCCATTGTTGTGCCTTCCCCTCAAATTGCAACTGTTTCCACATGGTATCATACAGAGGGCATCTTTACAGTATGCAATATTTTATTTCTTGAGAAACAAACCTCCCATACCCTGTTGTCTCGAGTTTCACCACTTTTGGCCAATTTTCACTGTTTTTAGGTGAGGTGTTTTTAAAATACACTAGGCATTTTTTCAGCATGCTATTCATAATCAGCTTAAGATGATACTTCGAGGAAGTCTAGGAAAATTTCTTTCACATGGATGTTCTCATCAGTGTCCTATTGACTAGAAACAGAAACAGAAACTTTGCAATTTGTCTTGGTAAGTTAAAGCTTCTACATTTGTTTGCAGTCATTACAAGATGGATATGCCAGCTTAAGTAATCCAGGCTTATATAGAGACTCTCTTTGCTTTAAGATTACTGCTATCCTCTAATCATGATCTTTCTCATCTTTTTACAGTTGTGTTAATATGCATTTTTCTTGTATTGCATACTCTCTTTGTCCTCTGCATGTTAACAATGTTCGAATATAACCATAGAAATTCGACGGAAAATGAGGGAACATTTTTATGCCTGTTGACAGTAGCACTTGGAGAAGATTCTTAGGGTTCTCCATTGTTAAGAAGGTAACTATGTAAGGCTTGATGCACATACATAACTGAATTTTCATTTGTTTAACTATTAATTGTGCATGGGAGTTCCTGAATCACTTTTCTTACTCTGATCAGATAACCATTGGCTATTGGCTGCTGATGGAAGAAGGCGAAAGGTATGATGAACAACTTTAATGCTTTATCTACAGCAATATATGTAGCAACTTAATTTTATAATCTGGCATTGTAGGTGTAGCTTTTTTATCTTGCTTTCTATTTATCTCTTCACCTTATAATTGGGAATGCTTTACTTTAGAGTTGAGAAAAAGGTGCAACTCTCAATAAGAATTTCAGCTATTAGTGGATGCTATATAGATTGACCTTTTTTCCACGTGCTATTTCCCCTTAAGAGGTGAACTGCTTATTGTGGATTTGTTCATAACTAGTCTTGCAGCGTGAATAAAAGAAGCTTTTTACTGCATATTGGTGGAGTCTGTCAAAGCAAATTTTCCTTTATTTTGAAGAATAATTATAAAACTTGCAATTTTAAAGTCTATTTTCGGGATAAAAAGAGTTGTCACTCATATTAGCATTAGTTTCGTCATTTTCGGATGTGATATAACTAAGCGATCGAGCTAGCCTAGCTAACATGAAACCATACTATTTCCATTTAATTAGTGATACTTTGATAGGAAGAGATGATAAACGAAGACAAATTGGGAACTTTAGACTCTAGTTCTCTCCTTCACTTCATTGGTGAGTAAATTTGTTCAATTTTTTCGAGTAAAATGTGAAAGCAAATGGACATTTGGGATTTTACATGTCTCAAAGCCACGATGCTCTGACGTGGGAAAAACAATTCAATTTCTACATGAGGTGCATTCCTATAGATTAATCTCTTTTCCTTTTCTATTTCCAGTAAGAATTTCACGTGCTATTTTGTTTTCCCTTAATGGTTGCTCATGAACTTTTTTTTATCTGCACGTTGGTGGAGTTTGCCAAAGCAATATTGCCTTTATAGTTAAATAGTGGCTTAGGTGTTATAGATTTAAATTAAATTCGAACATTATCTAGAAAAAAAGGTGCCTTGTTTGAATGGTTATCATCACTAATATTGCCACTAAAATGTTTCTTCAACTAGGCAATCATAGCTAACACGAAATCGTCCTGTCTCCAATTAATTAATGTCGCCATATTTTGAAAGGAATAAATAAAAAGGTAGGCAGTTTTTTTAGTTCACACTCATTTTTTAGAAGTTTTTACTTGCCCTTTCGTGCTATGCAAATGGGAGAAAATGTGATTAGGGACTCTTTCGAATGCTTATTAAACACCCTCTCTTAAGCAAAGCCAATCACTTAAGCAAATAGCTGCCCATATTAATTAGATTGACTTCAATTCTTTAATCTCAAGCTAAAAATATCTTTTGATATGAGTTTTTTTTTTTAAATTTTTTATATAGTTCAATTTCTTTACTAAATGGATTGATCAACCTCTTTCATTAAATTTGAATATTGTTAAGGAACTCGTATTAATCCTATAGTATACATCATGATATTATTTGAGAGTCAAATTGTCAGGGCTTTAATTTGGTTATGTTGGACTCGAACAGCACAAATCATGTTAATTTTCTTATTTAATTGCTTAGGGTAAGGTCATAATCAAACCAAAAGGAATTATGGTGAATATTCACACCCACATAGTTAGATTATAAAATGATTGTGCTAAAAAACATATTGATGCTACATATACATTACAAGGGAAAAACTTGATTACATACGCCAAGAATGATATCTTAGATATTCGATCCTTTTCTAATTGTCATCATGCATCTATTGGCCTTAGTTGACAAATATAAAAATGGTATCTTCTGCCTTCTAATTGAACCTTGTCCACACTTTCGTATATAAAAATCGAAACATCTTCGATGTCAATTATCAAAATTAAATTATATTACACCATCTACGTCGGCAGTTGGGCTTTTTCAACTTGGCTGCTCTTCTTCTTGTTCATATTAATATGATACAAAAATTAGTAATGTCGTAAGTTTACTATAATAATGGGTAAAGTTTTATGACTTCACACTTAACATGCTGCAAAAATAGTGACATCAAGATTGTAAAAAATGGATATGGAACAACAGTAGTGGTTAAAATAACTTGTGAGCAATGAAACGTTGCCTCTAACTTCCGTACTGTTGTCCAGTTGATATCTGACTGCAAAATAATAATAATAATAATAATAATTATTATTATTATTATAGAACACCATAGTAATTAATGTGACCAGATATTACAGTATTAATGGCTGAGCATGGGCGGTGCCTTGTTACATATATTTAAGCATTTTGGATGTACGTACGTACCGAAAAAATCATAGTTTTTTAGTTTGTTTATAATATACTCTCCGTCCCGTATTAAATGAGCATCTTATTAAAACTAATTATTTCATATCACTTGATTACTTACTAAATCGGAATAGAATTAATTAAAAAAATTATATTTTATACCTACTATTAATATAGCCTTTTGAATATGAACAATTTTCAATACTAGTTATTTCTAGTAAAGTTGATTAATTTATTAATAGTTTCTTAATTATAATGTAAAATAGAAAGTGTCCCTCTAACAAGGGATAGAGAGTGTGTACCACACAACAAACCACCTTGAGAAGTTAAAGATATGATGTAATGTAAGCATCAAATATAAAGTATGATGAAGCACATGGTGCAACCTCCTCTCAACTTTGGGATTTTATTTTCCAAGTATGGTGGCATGTAAGATATTGTAAGTATAAAATATGAAATTTTTCTTACGCACAGATAAATGGAGTTATCTTTCCTTTCCCTTAATTTTCGTTATATTTCTCGGGTTTGTCTTATCAGATTACCACTTACAATAGAATTAGGATATAAAGATATAGATCAACGACACACAAAAGCAATTATTTACTTTAGTAATGCATTATCTACGGCACATAAAATTTGTATGTTGAAACTTGAGGACTTTATGAAGTGGCATAGCTCTTACTCATGGCCACGAATGTCTGATTAGGCGAAAAAAAAGCAATTCAGCCTTCCACATGGGCTGCACTCTTACATTCATTTTTCATTTGACATAATAGTACAGTTCTTTTAACTTTTTAAAGGACATGAATAGATACTTAAATTTATATAAACTTGAATAAAATAGATATATACATGGTGTTGTAAGAATATAAGATGCATATGTCTACTTGTTCAACTTTATACAAGTTCAAGTGTCTACTTATGCACACTCAAAATTAAAGGACATAAATATCATGAAATCAAGTTAAATGACATGTTTATAGCCTTTTTGGATTGACTTCTAATTTATTTTGATAAAACTAAGTGCTTAAAAACATTCTTTTACATTATTAGAACAACATAAAAACACTTAAAAATTATTTTGATTTATAAAAATACTTAAATTAAAAGTTATTTTGATTTATAAAAATACTTAAAATAAGTCAATCCAAACATGGCGTATTTCTTTCTCTTCTACTTTTTTCTTTCTTCTATGTAGAGGTGTAAATAATTTTTTGAATAATGAAGTTACCCAAAAGATTTTGGTATCCCTTTCTAAAATACCGTTTATAATATTGAAAAACCAAATAAAGTACTTACTACAAAGTGTAAAATACCCGGTGATATATATATATATAAAACAACTTATATATTAACATATGTGCATTCAGACTTCAAAAAATTGGCGGGCGTATTGTATTTCTCCTTTTAACTGCTTATGGTGAGTCCCAGTCCATCAATTAAATAAAGATATGGTTATATTACCCTACTTAACATCATCAAAACAAAGGTCAATGTAGGCCTTCTCACGCAGATCACAAAAGATAATCTCAAATTATGCACATAAAAACTCTTGAGGAGATATTCAATCCTTTAATAATTGTCATCAATAAGGCATTACTTGACAAATAAAAATGATCCAAGCCTCACGCCACTAAACCTTGTCTACACTTTAATATTATTTATTTACAAAAACTGCTAATATTATCTCAACCAACCAACCATCTTTAATTAGTACACTTCCTGTTTTCTTTTTCCTATAGTGCTCTCTCTTCATGCAGCTTTTTTAATCAAAAAAACAAGAAAACAGAGATTCCCAGGCCACATGGATACCAATTCTTGAAAGTGTCCAAAAAATTGGCCGACTTTGGTCGATTGAGTTCACATGCAAAAGTTGGGATATTTTCTGCTTGCCGGCAACAATAACTTTTGACGGATTGTAGGCCAAAAAACTGTCTTCAATTCTTATAGATAAAAAAAAATAACAGCTAGAATGGTGATCATCAAGCTTGTTAAGAATGGTAATGGACCATAGGCTAAAACGCCACTGCTACTAATCAATGAAACGTTACTGCCACCACCAGGGTATTGTCCTCCAGATGATTTCTGACTGCAACATTAATAACATCATTATATATTAATTCATTATCAAATTAATATTTTTTTAAGGTGACATAATATAACATGGACGGTGCCTCGATTTCTTAGGGACATAAGTAAGCACTTTGAATCTACCTAACATGAAAACCATATAGATATTTTTTATTAAAATATATAGGACACAACAAACCGACTATAGGAAGAAAAACAGGTAAGGCTTATGTATACATCGCACATGGGACCCAATTAATACCCCACCTTACTCTCAACTTAAGGTTTGCTTCAAATGATAATCCTTTTTTGGTGTGACCCATTATAGATTATCAAAAGGTAAATGCTCCCATTTCCGACAACAACTTCAATAACATCATCCTCAAAACATTTGCAACCATGTTACTTGTTCAACAAATGTCCACCTAAAAAAGCTCTTTTGCATGCATATTACTATATTTTTTACGTAATCATGCACATCGGATACATTGATTAAAGTGTATCGTAGAAATGTTAATATCAATAGTTAAATGTATTTATATAACTAAACTCTAAAAGAGTTGTTTTAATTTCTATCAAACATCCTATGTTTATTGCGTATAAAGGTCTAATTAAAACTCCAAACCTTAACCCATGTTCATATATAGGAGAAAGAGAAATTAGTTGAAAATACTAATAACCCCAAAACATTTTTAAAAACTAACCAAACTTCATGATCGACAAATAATGAAAATTTTCAAAAATCTATGTATAAATTTAATCCAAATTCTACGGGGGAATGGACAAGCTTAAGTTAATACAAATTGAGAAAAGAAGATTGGAGAAAGAGAGTATATATATATGTACCTAGTTGAAGGAGCAGGACAAAATGTGATGACATAATCTGCAGAAGCACAAGTGAAGGTGCTGGTTCCATCATCATATGCATAGCTGTATGCGCGTGGGCATGAATTCTTGAAGAATTCCGAGTAATCAGTTGGCTTGCATGTATCAGGCGTTGCATAGGCCCCACTACAACAATATCTTGGATCCCCAAAAGCTTCACACGCGCTTTTGCACGCCACGCACTCATCGGCACCTTCACCGGTACTCATCAGCTTCAGCTCTGCCGGACATGGCCCATTAAGATCAACAGCACACCCAGTTGCAGAACAGTTTCCGGAACCAGTCCCACCTTGTGGGGTTATTAACATGGGCAAGTTATAACCATCCACTAGACTAACGTCGTAGAAGTCGAGCCCATCGGCACCGTTGAGTGTGAACTCCGCTAAAGTCGCCGGCGGAGCAGCTCCGCCGGTGCACTCTAGTGTTCCGGAGCCGCAATCACCTGTTACGCAAGTGAATTTACCTGTAGTGGAATCTTGGGAGCAAAAAGACCGACCCCATAAACGGCCTGACCAACCCGCCGGAACAGAAACGGGAATGACCTGTCCTGGATTCAGCTGAAATCCAGTAGGAGAAATCGGGGATGTTCCAGCACCGGATAATATCCCCGGCCATACTGTATAACTGCACTGGTTTACTAATGTAAATGTTGCTGATGACACCCCTGTTTTTTTCCAAAATTTTTTTTAACAAAAATGAATACCAAAACTTCAAACTTCATAACAACAATTATCAACCAGAACCAAAAACTTACCTGAAATTGGGAATACGAAACATAAAGCAAGCAGGGGAAGAAGAAAAACTTGAGCTTTCTCCATTGAATTAATGTTGCTCTGTTTTCTGTAAGTTATTTGAAGAGAATGAGAAAGAATTAATTTGGCAATGTGGTTGTGTAGCTAGTGAAATGAATCTTAGAAGTATCAGGTGGTTGCAGTCAGATATTTATAGGGAAAACTTAGAACCGACGTTAAAGGGGAACACAACACCGCCAGAGTGTAAGGTCGGCTCCGCTCAAAATGGGTTGTAATAAATTAAGAGAAGAGAGCTTTGGGAGTTGCAGAGCTAATTCGTAATTTTGAAGGATTAGTAAAAATACTTGTAGTAATGAGGATGTGTTTAAAGAGCGGGATTTAAATAGAATGTGGTTTAAGGTAATTGCAGACTTTTTAAAGAGAAGGGAGGGAGGGACTTTTGGGTATGGGGAAGGTCGGGAGTTAAATTCGACGGCCTTGGGAAGATAGGTATGGGACCCGGCAAATGACGGTCGGTTCATCACTTGGTGGGACCCATCATTATGAAAAGGTCAAATAGGATCCACGACCTTTGGCAGAAGCAAGTTGAAACCCACTTAATTGAACCTCAGCCGCAAAGATTCATATTGTTTTTGTTATTCTGCTTCAATTTACAGAATTTAACAAAATATATGCTATCACTAAAATTGCTATCTTAAATTAAATAATATTTGGAATTTAGAATATATCAAATATTCTTTTTATCCTTCAAATTTTAAATTTGACATTTGAAAAGTTGAAATTTAAAAAAAAAAAAACAAAAAACAAAATGGATCGGAGGGAGTAGACAAATAGTATTTCTAATATGTTTTCACGCTTTCTGTAATTATGTCCCAAAGATTAAAATCGAAATGGAGATGAGGTTGATAGTTGATACTCTCTTCAATTTTAAAAAAATGTTACTACAGTATTTCAATTATAGAAGGTTTTTTTTTATAAAAAAAAAAAAGGTGTGAGGGTAGGGTGGGGGGTGATTTTAAAAACATACATACCTATAATTATGGTCATTAAATAGCAAAAATTGGAAAAACAGATTACATAGGCCAAAGATAGAATCAATAATAAAAAAAAATATAAAACTAAGATGTTTTCACTGTGGCCAAAAAAATTGGAAAGGAAACGCAAAGTGGATGCTTATATCGTCTACTATATATAATACAGTTTAATTGTAGGCGTTAACTAGTTAAAAGCTGTAATTGTTTATGAAAAAGTATTGAAGAGCACATGTGATTCTGATTCCTCCTCCTGCAAGTATGGGTTAACTTTTGGGTACGATGCAAAGCAAAAAAAGACTGGCAATTATTAACACACAATATTGTCGCACTATTTCCAAAGGGAATAATCACTATAAACCATTCAATCAAAAGTTTTACTATTATTCATTAAGCATTTGCAAAATGGTATACTGTTACAGTCAATGATTCTATTAAGCTCTATTGGGAATCAAGAAAGTGGACCAGAAAAAGTGAAAATAAACTAACACATTGTATGTGTGAGTAGAGAGTATAAGTTTTTAATGTGGAATGGAATGCCTTGATTCAACCCAAGTTACATATTAACTTTGCAATAAAAATGTTCCACACATATAGTCAAACATAAACATACAGACATAAAGAGCTTCCGCTTCACCTCCCTTCCGGTTTTTGAATCTAGAGGAAAAAAACACAAGGCAGAAAAGCCCTCTGGTTAAGCACCATAGTATCTTGAATCACTCGTAATATAAATCAGACCAATTATTAGCTCAAATCTATACTTCCTGGGAGAACTTGAACAAGAAATGAATTCAAACACCGAATTAGCAAAACACGTCGGCAGTTTAAATGTCTACTATAGTAGACACTTCACTGAACTCCAATACCACTAGCCCAAAATTATTTGACCCTGGCCGGGAAGAATTACAAGGATAGATGCACAAGACAAAACTAATATGAAGATTCAAGGATCCAAGTCATCAGCTACCTCCTCCACAAGGAGGAAAATTTGGTTTTTACATGAAAGGATTAGAGAAGGCATGGGGGAGTTCAGCCAGAACAAGAAGGCGATCAGATAGATAATCACAGTGAAGTAAGAGAAGCCGGATACCACTTTCCAATCAGGAATTTTATGGGAGTAGATTTGCAAGTTCTAAAATTCAATACTTGGCATCAGACCCGAGTTCAACTAGCTATTTATCGTAAGCGAAGTTCCAATACTTTGTTTGAAGAAAACTGATCGGTTCTAGTATTAGCTAATTACTAGCACTTCAATTGTTCAATAAAGAATCCAAATTGCATCTTCACACAGAAACCATAAAGGCTAGACTAGTGCATCTTGCCATGTCAACCATTTATTACCAGAAAATGTCATAAATCATAATCATTCCACGACCAAAGCCACCAAGGGGCAGAACTAAAACAGCCTACAAAAAAGTGCAGTCTGTAAAATCCTTCAAGGACAACCTAACAGACGGAGCACAACTCTACCCTCAAGAAGTGATCTGCTTAACTCAAACCCCGAGCTCTAATCCCTTCATTTCTTAAACAAAACTACTGGCTTCATGTAATGACCCTCCTGATCATTTTCGTGTTTTGTTTTTTGTGTGTCATTTAGAGCGTTCCTGTAACGACCCCAAGTCATTTTATGACTTGCTAGGACTGACAGTTCGGTCACCTGGTCGTTCGTCTGGTTATTGTGCGAGTTTTAGTGTTTTTGGAGCTTATGAACCTTGAACGATCATTTTCGATCAAAAGTTCAAGAAGATGACATCGGAATCCAATTCTGAAGACTCCATCAGCTCCGAAAGGGACATTTTAGGCTAGTAGTATGGTCGGCATGACTCCCGAGGTTTTCAGTGTGAGTCGGTGCGATTAGGCGTTTTAACTTTAAGTTTAAGCCTAAGTTTGACTTTAGTCAACATTCTGAGTAATCGCGCTCATATGAGAATTCCGTCAGCGCAGTTAGCTCTGAAATGTTGAGTTTGGTCTAAATTGACCCTTCTTTTGTGTCCCGAGGTTTCCGATATTTTTTCGAACCCTTTTGTGGTTTTTGACTTAAAATGACAGTTGAGTGTGGGACCCACTTTTTGTCAAGCTGACCTCGTATGAAAATTTTGACTGTGCCATTGAGTCTGGAATATCGAATTTGGTATGGTTGCATATCGCGTTTGCATGCACGAGGTTCCGAACAGTTCGGAGCACCCCGTCGGAGTTTTTAAGTTTTCGAAAAGATAATGCAGAAAAATCTGCACTTTTGGAGAACTTTGAAAACCTCTTATCTCCCTCATCTCTCAACCGAATTAGGCGATTCGAAGTGCGGCAGCTTCGTATTTTCGGTGGCTTCGCTGTAGAGTGTTTGGAAGTTGTCGGGTGCGCGTCGTTCAAGGTAAATTTTGCGATAAACCTGACTGTTGTAACCTTTTTCGAGCTTTTGTTTTTAGCATTCTTGTTTTGGTCATATCTTACTCATTTCAGCTCGGGTTTGGGTGATTCGAAGTCCCACGTGTTGAAAATTATCGTGGCTACATCGCAGAGTGTTCAAGGAGTGTTGGGCACCTTTCGATTCTCGTAAATTCTGAGTTTAGACTGCTGCATGTTTTCTTTTGAGATGATTAAAATGTGATTTTCCTTGCATGTTGGGTTTTGCTGCGTTTTGCGCCTCGAATTGTGTTCCATTATGGAACACAAGTTCGGGGTACTGTTTTGGGTCTCTTGACGGAGTCAAATTCGAACAGTGCGGTGCGGGTCCCACGATTCCCATTTTGACTCCGAAATTGACCCGTCTCCGTTTGTTGTGATTTTGATGTCTAAACGATCATACTAACGTTGTGATCCTATATTCGATAGAGTGGAAGCGTTCAAGGGTCGTTCGGGAAGGAAAAGCACCGGCAAAGTGATTTGGAGAGCGAGCGGTCAGCTTTAAAGTAGGCTACGACTTCCTTTTTATTAGATTGAACTTAATTGTGTAAAAGCATGTCGATTAGAGTGAATTGGGGATGGGTACCAGTTTCGTACTTCACTTTGATTAGATACTTTATGTTAGGATCGATTGGCCATATTTTGGGTGTAGTACTATGTTAACCGGTTTAGTAGAGTTGCATGCTTATGTGCTAAATGTTATTGTATGCTTGTATGTTTTGTTCATCCTTAACCGTAAACATGATGTCCTTAGTCTAGGTTAGGCTAGCATTGCCTGAGACTTATGACCCGTGTGGGCTGGATAGCCTTGACTTTATGCCGACGTCGTTCGAATGACTTAGCTCCTAGTAGACTGAAGTAGCAGACTTGAGTCTGATAGTTTGGGCCTTAGATTAGGCGCTATCGTTGTTTGTTGCACTTCTGCATCTTCTCCCTCTAATTCTGCGGTTCCGACACGTTCTCGAAGGTTCAGTGCATCACTAGAGGAGTGGGATTGAGATAGAATAGGCTTGAAGCCTTTTCTATGATTTCTTAGAGTGGACAACATTCCACGATGGCTGTTGTTGGATTGGATCCTATTGGAGATACCATCACCCCAGGGTCGTTCTTTCTAGCTGGGCTGGGAGCGTATCGCTGGCTGGGTAGACTCGGTGATTTCGGCGATCGCCCCCGGCCGGGCCTCTCTTTCTAGCTGTGTTGGAAGTGTGCTGCTGGCTGGGTGTCCCCGGGTCGCTCTTTCTAGCTGGGCTGGGAGCTGACTGCATGGTATGACGACTCGCGATATCAACCTCGCTGGGCTGGGAGTGGACTGTTTGGTTGGGTGCCCCCTGGGGTCACTCTTTCTAGATGGGCTGGGAGTGCACTGCCGGTTAGGTGGAGTCTGATGGGTTATCTTGGTTACTTTGGGCTGGGAGCCCGGTTTCCTTCTTTCTCAGTAGACTTAGCTATTCTGTGTACATGTCGGGCTTATGGGGGTTCGTTCAGGTTTTATTTAAACTTGCGCATAAGTGTACCTTCTAGGCTTATGGGGGTCCAATTAGGTTTAGTTTAGTTGTACTTAGTTTATTTCTGGTATGCTCGTGTGCTTTCTTTTCATATCCGCTTTGACATCTCTATGTCTAGATTCTATCATTTCTTATTGTTTTTACCCTTTTTTCCCCGTCGGCCTTTGATGCCTACTGAGTACCTTTTGTTTTGGTACCCATGCTACGCTCTACATCTACTTCGTGATGCATGTCCAAGTACCAGTTACCAACGGTGATTAGTTCTAGCCTTCTTTTGCAATTGTGATTCGGAGACGAGCGTGAGCACTTGGCGTTTTGGGTTTGTTTTGTCTCCTTCTTTTGATTTAGCTAGTCTTGTTGCCATTGAGACACGCTTTGTTGTGGTTCACTTTTGGGACTTGTACTTTTTATTAGATAGCTCTGTACTAGTGACTTCCTATTTTGGGTTGCTTCCGCCTTGTTGTCTTTGTTTAGATTATTGTTTTTGCTAGTTTCTGCCCTTACGCTCATTACTTGATGTTCTGGGTTACGGGTTGGCTTACCTACTGGTAGGGTATAGTAGGTGCCATCATGACTCGAGAAATCGGGTCGTGACACTTCATACACCAATAACCAAAGAGCATGAGGATTCCTTGCACTAAAGAACATCATTAAAGTCTACATTTAGTCCTGAACCACCAACCCTTTTCCATATAATTTTAGAAAGATGTGCAAAAGTAAAATAAAGCAAACAGACCTAAATAAGCCAATTGACAAAGAAAGAGAGATCATCATTTGGCACCAACTAATAAACGCACCCGGTGCATGAAATATCCGACATTAAAAGGTCTGTCACCCATGAAATGGACACGTGTGGACAACCTACCTTGATGCAAGCATAAGTGGTTGATTCTAGGGCTCAAACCAATAACATATATAGGTCACACAGAGATAACTCACTGCTGCCGATGCAAGCATAAGTGATCTCTCAATATCACTAGATCAAATCTTTTCTTCCATATCTCTCACGTCGCCAATAAGTCATTCTAAGTGTTGTTTCAATATATTATTTCATCCTTCCATTTCAGTCATTTTTACATGTTTATTTGTTCAGCATTCCAACTTTTTTCAAAAGTAAGATGGCAATAACATTAACAGGTGACAATTGTCAGTGTAAAAGGGATTGGAACTACAAGGGATGTGGAGAGAGATTTGGACTCTATGACATTTTTTTATTCAAGATAGATCTAATGGAAAAACAAATTATAGAGAGAATCCTAACTTCAATAAGAACAGAACAGTTAGCTTAGGACACTTTGCTAGATTACTTGTTTGAAGACAACTCTTTTCATAAACGACAACTCGTATTATAAAAGGAAAAGATCACGAGCACCATTTTGCTAAAGCAACACGCTAGAATGCAGAACCCAATGAAAATACTGATTTGGAAATCCTAACTTCAACAAGAACAGAACAGTTAGCTTAGGATACTTTGCTAGATTACTTGTTTGAAGACACCTCTTCTCATAAACGGCAAACTCTCTTTATAAAAAGACAAGATCAAGAGCACTATTTTCCTAAAGCAACACACTAGTGTTCAAATTTGGAATGTGGTGGGATATGTCTAATAGGCAATTAAAAGAATTTCTAATTGGCATCTAAATAGAAACACTAGTTTGAATATTTGAACACTAGTAGGGGTAAGGCTCGGTACACACCATCCTCCCAGACCTATTGGTTATGTTGTTGTTGTTGTTAGTATGAACAACAAAGCCGACAAACAAACAAGACAAATGCAAGCATAAATACAAGCAGATATGAGAAAGGTTCCAAACAGAGGGCAATATCGTAGGACAAGCTTACTATCAGGCTCACGACTGAAGTCACCTAACTTAACCAGCATAATGTGAATTCTCATGTTTTCCCCATGAAGCAAAAATATATACGTGTGTATTGTATATGGTATCACAATTATTATAAGCATAAAAGATTTGCTTAAGTGCAAGAATTGAACCTTCAGCTTTTTTATATACTTGTATATAAACCATCAACTAAAACTTTGCATCCCAAGAACATGAATTCAAACAGCTCTGTAGAGCTACTCCGAAAGCACAACAGGTCATATAGCTAATCAAAGAACAACTGGAAAAACATGTCACTGCTAAGAAAATAAGTACTAAGAGGATAGAGAGAAAAAAGAGAAAGATCATGTACATGATCAGTTCACGGATTGGCTAGTGCATTCCCTAGCAAAGTGGCCCGCCTCTCCACAGTTGTAACACTTGCTTCCTCCACTACCACCCCCAGATCTCCCAAAACTACTACCACCACCACCTCCCCCACCGGGACAGTCTCTTGCCATGTGTCCTTGTGAACCGCATGAATAACAAGCCCCACTACCTCCACCACCACGGCCGCCAACACGTCCAGCACTCGGGCAATCTCGAGCCATGTGGCCATAGCCACCGCAAGTGTAACAGACACCACCACTTGCTCCTCCACCACCACCACTACTACGGTCACAATCCCTAGCTAAATGTCCAGCAGCACCACAGTTATAACACCCGCCTCTGCCACCACCTCCACCTCCACTGTTGCGATCACAGTCCCTAGCCAAATGTCCCGTCCTTCCACAGTTATAACACTCACCGGCGCTGCGATATCCACCATCATTGCCGTTCCTCCGATAACCACCATCATCACCACCATAACCGTAACCCCCACCCCCACGACTGTTACTGTTTCCCCTGCCATTACGGCCACTATCGAGAGGAGCACCATCAGGCCCAGTGACATCAATAGCCTGATACTTATCTCCCTTCACAGTCATGGTGAACTCCACTTTCTGGCCTTCGTAGAGAGAACGGTAGCCATCAGATTTGATCTCTGATTGATGAACGAACAGATCTTCGGATCCATCATCAGGTTTGATGAAACCGTAACCCTTTGAGTTATTGAAGTTGGAAACTGTCCCTGTCATTCTCGACGCCTCCACCGCCATTCTTAACCGATCTGTTGATCAGAACTCCGCAAAACCCTTGAGAATGTTCTAATTCTATGACAGATTTTTTTATGAAGAGAAGCCTAGGGGAAACCCTAAATAGGGTTTCTGCGTCTAAAACCGTTTTAAAAGGCGGCGTTAGCGCTTTTCGGTTAGGTTTGGATCTAAGTTTGTGGTAAATTTATCTAATGTTATTTATTTATTGTTTCGTGATAGGAATAGTTGGAAAAAAAAATTCATAATGTTTCAAAAATTGAAATTGAGAGCATGGTAAGAGATTACAAACTAGAAAATCGAATCTGTGAAAGTTTCAGTAGTCAATCAATTGAATCACTATAATTTTTCTACGTGCTAAAAAGTTAAAAAGAGCCACCAACTTTGAAAATTTATATTCTAGAATTTGTTTATTTTGCAAATTAGGACTAAAAAGATAATCAAAAATCATTTTGGTCTATAGATGTTGATAAATACTGCTGTAAAAAAGATGGCCAATGTTTCAAATAATGGCAATTTGCTGTTGAATAAAAGAAAAACCACATTATAAAGATTTTGGTGTATTATTTTTTATCTTTTACGTGTAAAAACAAATATCTTTTATAAGAAACGTAAATAATAAATTCATAAGGAACTATAAAAACTAATTGACCCATACCTCAACAAGGATGTTGTAGTTAAGAAAATAAAAAAACAAGAGATTGTGATTCGGTTGATTCAGCTATATGTTATTGAGACCCAGACCCTCAAAATTCAACTTTTTAGAGGGACAAATGCGAATATACTGATTCATTAAAAGATACAGATGAAAGATTTAAAAAGGGAAGTCCCAAAAAATGAAATTAAAATTTCAAAGGAAAAATTTACCTATCTACATGGATGCAGGGGGAGAGAAGCATAAAGTTGGCTCATATTTGTACAAAGAAAAGTAAAAATATTTAGTAGACTTCAACATTCCATTGCTCTGCTTTCTTCAATTGCTTCTTGTAGTCCGCCCAGACAATACCTTCAAAAGTGAAGCAAATGTAAGCCTCGGATCGCTATCTATAGGACAGTAGATGAAGATTCTACCAAATTTCAACATTAAGCCCAAGCAAGTTGGGGTCGGTTATATTAGTTCCAACTGATTAATGCATATTTATAGTGAATGAGTTAAGTATAAGGATTTTATCAATGTGTGGAAAAAATGACGACATAGTTTTGACATATGTTACCATCTCTTTCAGCAAGAGCAGACATAATTTCATCAATTCCCTGCTCCATGCCCTTGAGTCCACACATGTAGATGAAGGTGTTGTCTTTTTGGAGCAAAGTCCATAGTTCTTCAGCATATTGAGCCATTCTGGTTTGAATGTACATCTTTTCACCCTTTTCGTTCGTTTGCTCTCTGCTCACAGCAAAGTCCAATCTGAAGTTTTCTGGGGCCTTCTCCTTCATTTTCTCGAATTCCTACAACATAGCAACATGAAAAGTCCCAACTTCAAAATATGATCAACTTTGCCAGAAATACTTTGATTCAGCTGAGTAAACTGTGGAGATAAAAAAGTATTGATATGCTAGAAAATCACCTCCTTGTAAAGTAGTGAGCTGCTGGTGGGAACACCCAAGAAAAGCCATGCGGTACCGTTGAACTACATAACACCAAATCTATGTCATTCAGCAGATTAATGATCGGAGGTAAGAAAATGCTGCATATGACTACAATGAAATTCTGCCAAACCTTTGGATAAACTACAACGACAACAACATACCCAATGTAATCCCACAACCTTTGAATAAACCAATGTTGGATATTTTTAAATGTGTAAGAACCATTCATCCTCGACTCAGACAACACTTAATAGTTCACCATTTCGTCCATCTAAAACTCTCACTTTTATACGTAACTTTATCTCATTTGATACACTTTAAAGACTAATCAGACTGGCCAATTGTTTCTGGAGCTTTAGTTCAAACAAGCAAAAGCTTTTGCCTATAATCAAGCAGTGTTCTTTTAGTTCTTTTCAATTCACTAGCATGTCCATGAAGCCAATCAAATTAGAATGAAGAGAAACTATCAAACAAATGTTTATTTTCTGTACCTTGTAGTCCTCGTGTTTCTCAAAGAACATTTTCCACAGGAATGAACGGAAAGGAGCAATTCCAGTTCCAGTGGCAAGCTGAGACAGAAATTCAAATTAGAAAAAATGCATAGTCAAATTGAAAGGCAGCAGATATATCTTAGATGACAATAATGTAGCTACAAATAAAATTCACCATTATAACGGTGGCATTTGGATCTTTAGGCATGAGCATTTCTTTGCCTACAGGTCCAGTAATCTTGACCTCTGCTCCAGGCTTCAAGTCACCTGCAATATGTAACATTTGAAGTTACATAAGGATCAAGTACAGGCCAAGCACCATCTAGTACTCCTACTATATATAACGATCAGTCAAACTAAAATAAAACGAATAAACCTTAACATCGTCTATGAAATAAGGGAGTCGTGGTTCTTACATAAGAAGTTTGAGCAAACTCCTTTAACTTCTTCCCCTTTGTCATTGGTGTACACAAGCCTCTTGATACACAGGGAAACCTGAATAAAACCTCAAGTTCAGATACTTTTGTTCACCATAAAACAATAACTATGAGTAATATTTGGACGGCTGGCTTATTTTAGGTGCTTTTAAGCAGTTTTGAAGTGTTTGGGTAAAGTTAAAAAGTCGTAAGTTAGAAATACTAATTTCTGACTTTTAGCTTATAAGTCATAAGCCAAAAGCCAATCCAAACAGGCTCTAATATTCTAATGTATCACCCTACAGTATATAATCTCAAATTTCTACAGTTACATTTGTTGGCAGACTTGAAGACCCCAAAACAACTATGAGTATTTTGGAATTTGTATAATGTATCACCGATAGTTGTTGGTAGAAATGATAATCGCGCCAATATTAATCACAGTCAAAGCATATGATTATCAATCTGTTAAGAGTTAACTGTAATATTTGAAAATTTTCGAATATATAGGAACTCAAAGCTTACGGTTTTGGAGTCACCGAAGTCACCAAGGGCACTGCTAGCAATTGAGTACAATCTAAGCTTGTGAGGCTTCCCATTGGCATCAACACCATCAGCAATCACACCAATGGATTGTCCTTCTCTATATGGGACCTCTCCTGATCAACCCATTAAAATTAATTCAGCTCAAGTAAAACTCACCAATTTATACAACAATAACATACCCAATGTAATCCCACAAGTGTACACAGCCTTACCCCTACCTAGGTGAAGGTAGAGAGGTTGTTTCTGATGTGCCCTCGCCCGAAGCAATTTACACAACAAAACAAAATCTAATGATTTGCTAGATTAAGAGCATACCCTCAGTGCTAAAAACCATGTGCCAAGTTTCACCAGGTGCATCATCACCAGTGATCTTAGTGTTTAGTAGACATCTACCAACATAAGGTTCCTTTGGCCTGAATTTATTCACAATCACACCTTCATCCTGTTTCTTTGAAATCTTCTCAACTTTAGCAGGAGCCTCAGTGGTCACTTGGGCTCTGATAGAAACTAATCTACTACCACCAGACACATTTCTGTAGTACAAAGGCACCTGTCATCACAAATTAATCCATAGTCACTATTAAAGTCTATCACAATTTGCAAAAAAGTAAATTGAGTAATTTACCTTGTTGAAGTTGATTTTGTCAGTGGAGATGATGGAGGTTCTAGAGGAAAAAGAGGTGGACTTGGATGAAGGAAGAGAAACTGCAGCACTTACTGCAGTAGCCATGTTTATGAATTATGAATACAGAGAATTAAGAGGGGGGATTGGTGAAGAAGGAAAAATAAGGAGAAATGGGAATTGGGATGTTTTTAGTAGAGATTGGGTAGTGGATTATGAATTGGGTGGAGGAGATTGGATGTGAGGATAAGAGAAGTGTATGATTCTACAGCCCTTAGCCTTTGCTCTTTTGGCACTCTGTTTCTAACTAATTTGTGGCCAACAACGATCTTCTTGATATTTATTTATTCCAACCAAAACAGATATTTCATGTAACAATTTAACTTATAACTTATATGCACACACCACACTGCTAGGAGTGATTCACCCTTAATTACAAGTCTCGGGCTTGAATTTGAATATGAAGAAAATATTGTTTAAAAGCGTCATCCCCAAATGGGCCATACAATGTGCGAGTCGGATTTAATCGGAGTTCCAATGTGGGCTCCGGTCTCGAAAAACCAAAAAAAAAAAAAAAAACTTATATGCGCACATTGTGATTTATGAGTTGTGACACTAAAAAGAAATTTATAATATCTAGGATAATATAACTTGTCACTTATCAATTATCTGCTATTACCAAATCAATATTACATGGTAAATAATTTTTGCATAACCAAAACAAGGAGGCAAACTATAAGATTTAACTATCATTTGATCATAGATTTTGAAAAATTATTTTTAAATATTTATTTGGCCACAAGATTTGATCAGATTTTAGTATTTTGTAAGTTCTCAAAAATTGGTTCAAATTGGTTTTCCACTCACAAACTTTTTAACAAAATCAAATAAAATGCATATTCAAACACAACTTTAAATTTCAAAAATCATAATTTTAGAAACTTATTACTTTTTAAATTTCAAGTTTCACGCAAATATCAAATCTGTATATTTTTTCAAGAATATGAGCTAAGCATTTTGTAAGGCTTTGAAATTGATGTCCAGTTAGTAACAATTAACAACATGATTTTAAGATGAAAGAAGTTATGGTAAAATAAGTTTAAGATTAAATCAAACATTGAATTAGGTGAAACTCTTCGTATTAGTAGTATCCTTTTTACATTTTACATATTGAGCGCAAAGAAAAGAAATGTCTTTTATTTAATTTTAATAAGTTTGAGATTAAATCAAATAAGAATTATTTCAAATTTAGTGTTAACACTTGACAACATTCTGAATTATATCACCAATTCAATGTGATATTTGTTGGGTCAGACTTGTCGAAAAAGTTTTGGGCTTAACAACATTTTATCATGACTCCGTACCAAGGAGAGTCAAACCCGAGATCTCTTGATTAAGAATACATGAATACTTATCACTTTACCACAATTCTCTTCATGTTTATCGTTACCATGAGTTAGTTGCATATGTACACATCCTGTCAAAAGTATACAGCTTAGCACTATTTTAATTTCAGCTAACATTACAAGCAATTTGCAGCCAATGGCCACTAGTAACCACTAACCAGTCAACACTAATTAATTAGGATGAGACGTATTTTATCTTTGTAAATCATCTTTTCCTAGTTATGAATGAGAACTCTAAGGACTCATTTGGCCCCAAAAAAACTTAGGAAAATTTTGAGAAAAACTTGGGAAATGGTGTTTGGCCATACAATTTGTCATTACTTGGTAAATAAATATTTGGCAATATCCCAAGGAACTTTTAAAAATTAAAAAATAACTCCAAATTTTATATTTTTTAAAAAACACCCATCATTTATTAATCCAACTAATATTATCTACAAATTTGATTTATAATTTGAGTGACAAGATTGAGAAAAAAGAACAATTTGTTTAAATGAGTTATAATTTATTTGAATCAATGACAAGTTTGAGTATGCAAGTAATGTATTGCTTTTGCCCATATTGTTATTTTGTTGTTGTTGATTGTTATCAATTATGTTATAAAAAAAAAAAAAAATAGAACATGTTCATTATAAAATGATACTAATACAAACTTAAAGTATTTTTAGTAATTATTAAAACTTACGGGTAAAAAAAATATCAAATATTTCTCCCAAAATTTATTGCTAGAAACATGATGAAACTTCACACAAGAATATTTGAAAATTTGGAGCGAAACTCATCTGAGCATGACAGGTTTTCGCGATTGAAGCGTAATCTGGAAATTTGAAAGTTTCTCAACTCTCAAGTACTTGGATGAGGTGTGAATCCCTCAATATTTTATCCAAGCAAAGGAAAAAAATATGCGGGTAAAATCTTCTATGATGACAAAAGTATAGACACCTTTTTAATCAATGTGATTAAAAGCTAGATAGAAAATGTTGGAAGCCGATTTTTTCAGTTACAAATAGAGTTTGTGAAAGCTGGCTTAAGTTATCTTTTTTATAAAGTATGCAGTCACAACTGTATAATACAAAGACAGGTTGAAAACATCCAATATCCAGCCTGGGGCCTTTGGTGCCCACTTTGATTTCTCATTTCTGAAAGAATTCTCTCTTCTTCTGAAAAAGAAAAATAGAAATTCACTCTGCTGCAACAAGTTCATGGATTGCTGCTCACAGGAGCGGAGCCAGAACTTTTGACATGGTGATTTGATAGCGTAAAAAGAATAGTCTTGCGCGAGACTCAAGCCCGCAACAATGAGCTGCAAATCGTATTGTGTTAAGGGGATTTAAAACTTAATGGATTAACCTTATCTATACTTGTAGTTCCGCCTAGAGGTGGCAATGGGGCAAGTTGAGTCAAATTTGAGCGGGTCATAATGGATTAAGACAACAATTGGGTCAAAATGAGTTAGGTAAGAGGTTATAGTAACGGTTTGGGTTTGATTTTGCCACCCTTAGTTCCGCCCCTGATGGCTCATTACTCCCTATTCTCTGGGATCTAGAAAGAATAAAAAGAAAAAAGTTCCTTCGTGAGAAAGCTGCTGCTGTCTTTATTGAAATGTCATGGGTCAAGAAAGGTTGGAATCAGTTTTCTAGATAGGTCTAATCTTAAGTCTTCATTTTGTCAAATTCAGGGCTTGTTTGGCTGGGTCAATCACCTCAGCAAAAGAAGGTGGGCATCAACCAAATCAGCTTTTTATAATGGAAAAGAAAAAGTCATGTGCTATTCGGGGTTTAACACAAGTCAGCTGCCTTTGTAGGGTAAGACTTAAACATATGATATTAGTTTCAAAATATCAAGGGGGCAATTACTTAGTCTCTTTTTTCTTTTTATAATCGAGAAATTCTCATGGGTCATTGCGAATTACTTGGACCTCCTCTATACCATGGTGAAACTATTCATCTACTCCAATATGAGAATTACCATTACGGAGCAAACCTCTTACTTAATACAAAGATAGGCAGGCAGGCAACTTTCTTAAGTCTTTTCAAGGAACAACAAGATCAAAATAGAAAAATAAACTTTACAAGTATTGAGCTAAACTCATTGACCTACCTCCAAATTCATCAGCATTTCTCTTACAATAGTTAGCCATAACACAATTTATCACAATTGTTAAATTAGAGGGAGAGTCTTTCAGTTATTCACCTTGGTTAGCATACTAGAATTCAAAAAATCATTGCTTGTTAAGTTTACTTTCATTCCATTCATAAAAAGTTTCATTACTTAAATTTCAGTCATCATAATTCACTCCTCAAATTTCTCTTTTAACAAAGAACACCTGAGTCTTAGTCTCACCTTAGAAACATTCAGGAATTTTGAGTCGCAATAGCTACACACAAAGTAAAATAAAGGATTATGTTGGCATAGGGTCTTTTCCAAGGCCAAGTGAGACTGTGAGAGGCAGAGTTTTCCTTGCAAAATGAGAAATGACCTTAAAGCATCACGAACTAAAACCCGGAAATTTGAGAAAATGAATATCAATATAACCAAAGAATAAGGTATTCTGTGTCCTAGATACAATAATACACCTTGTAGAACTGAACAATATTACAATGGAGCAAAAGTCATTTGATTTTTGTATGGGGTGAACAGGGTGTTCCACTATATCATTAGGGCAGACAAAAAGACCTATCTTATGTACACTCCCAAGACCATAGTAAACTGAGAGAAAACTGTAAATATAAATAGAAACTTTTCATCTAACAACTTACAAATCCTGCACATTGAGTTTTGCAGATGCAATTAATGGAATCCCCTTGATCCTCTGGACTGATAGAGTTCCAGCCTGCTTTTAGATTCCTGCAGTAAAGACTCCATATATTCATCTTGAATCAAGTATGACTGTTTTGATGCCCATTCAAGAACTGTAAGCACCTCAGCTTGAGCAAGCTCTTCGCTATCAGGGACGTGCAATGCAATGTAGCATAGCAAAAGCAATGCTGGACTTTGAACTATTTGTTCACCAAAGTAAACAAGTTGGATCAGATGTTTTGCCCCTCCAGCACTTATGATTGCCTTGGAATGATCAAGGTGAAGGTAATTATCCGAGCTAGCAAATTTTTTTAGGGCAATGGCAGCTTCCTTAGAAATATCTGCTTCTCGCTCATCAAGCAGTTTTACTAAAGGAGTAATCATCCTTGTCTCAGTAGCTCGAAAAGTCCTAGCCAAACTCCCAATAGCTTTAACACATGGAACAAGCAGATCAGAATCAGCTTGTTCAATGATTCTTAGCAATTGATCAACAACAGCTTTGCAGGCAGGGGAATTAGGCTTGAAGGCTGACCTTCTCAACTCAGCATCTACTTCCGCCACTGATGTTATTTCCATTATTGCCATGGCAGAATCATACTGAACATCCTCAGGTCCTTTCTCTAACAGTACTGCAAAACAAAGCAGTGCTCTTGATTCAGTGATGCTACGACAAATGGGAGAATTTCCCTTGGCAAGTTTCCATAGTGCTCTTGCAGCCATTGCCTTCATATAAGCCTTAGTAGCAGGGTCCTCTAGTTCTCTCCCTTTATTATTCAGCCCAGATGAAGAAAGACTATGCTGACTGTGGTGGTGCGCTTGATTTTGCTTCTGACTGTTATTTCCATTAACCTTGGTCTGATTTAAACTATTGACAGGATTCTGCTGAGGCTGTTTTATTTGACCCTTCATTGCTGTAGCAACCACACTGTGCATGTGATTAGGCTTCTTATTCCCCAAGGGATGTGGAAGAGTGTGATTTTTGTCATCATCCTCAATCAACTTATGCACAGTATCGGCAGCGCTACCATTGGTATTACTAGCCAAGACAACAGCGTGGTGCATCGATGTGGCTTTGCTGACAATGGTGTATTTGCTATGCTCCTGAACCGTCTCGAAAGCAAGATGACTAACCAGCAATCGAATTGTATTATGCTGGTGAAAAAGATCTTGACATTTGGGATAATGAGCAGCAAGCTCAGATACTGCCCAAGCCACCACTGCTTGAACCTTCATAGGACCTTCTTTGAGGATTTTCGCAAACACTGAGCAAACCCCAGCATGTATCATGTGTTCAACGCTTTCTGGGTCACGCCCAAGAAGACCAATTGCCCTAGCAGCATTCTCCTGACCTTCTGATTTCCCTTCCTTCAACAATTTCAGCAATGGCCCAACTCCACCTTCTTCAATAATCAATTTCCCATACCGGTCATTGTCTCTGGCTAAAGAAACAAGGGAATTAGCCGCGTCTGATCTGTCATCAACACTCCCCGTGTACAAAATAGCGATCTGCTCCCAAATTAGGCATAAAATTGGCTCATTAGCAGCAATAGGAGGGAGACCCAAACAGTCATCAGCTCGTTCATCAGCTGAAGCCGAAACACGGAGAAGCCAAGACACGTCACCAATGGAGTTTTCCAACTGAGAAGACATTTTACGGAATTGAGCAGCAGGGATGATGGTAAAAACTCGCTTTACAAGTCCATGGGCTCTGCACTTGAGCACAAGCGCCGAAGCTTTTTCAAGAACTTGTTCAGTATCGTCAATGATCCGACGCGTGGGCCGTTCATAAAGGTCGTTGCCGGCGCGTGCAGCCTGACGGAGAAGAGCCACAAGTTTCTCAGTTTTAGACCTGAGATCAGTACATTCTTGCTTGAACGAACTTGCCTCATCGGCGGCCTTTATCACCTGGTCTGCTAACTGGATCGGCTTTGACAAGATCTGCTTCACTAGGTCCGCCATGAAACCCCAAAAATCCAAAAACCTCTGAACTACAACAAAACCGTAGATCAGAAGTCTTTAAATAACCCCAAACTCAAAATCAACACACTGACCGGAAAAGTTGCAAAACAGAGTCTTGAAATAATGCTTTGTTGTGTAGAGAAAAAGAAATGAAGATGGGGGAGAAGAGAGGGGAATTGGAATGATGTTTTAGTAGGGATTTGTTTACATTGAAACTTGAAAAGGTCTTTCAAGGTTTGGCAATGGAGGAGTTGGGGTTGGGTGACTGACTTGGACAGTCTTACGATTTTTACGAGGTCAAACGCCGTGTTTTATTGGAGAGTAATAATCTAATAATATATTCTTCTTTCCTTTCCGACTTATTTTTATAAGGTTGGACTGCGCTGCTCTGTTGTAATTAGCTGTCTCAATACTATAATAATCTAATTTCATATCAATAAATTTTTACCGTTATGACATACGGTAATTAATTAACCATCCAACTATTGGAATAATTTCCAAAATATAGAGAGAAAAAATGACATTCGAAATTGTCGTAACACTGCTAATAACGTAACATTGTTGCTCTCTCTATCCCATTTTATACAACTCACTTAATGAAATAATTTATAGTCACTTAAAAAAAAATTATTTCTCAAATTTCATATGAAATTAAATTAACTTATATAAAATGAAACGATAGAGTAATATATAAAGAGAAGGGTTGTTAGTTGTCACTTTTAATTACCTACTACTGGAAATGATCTATTTGTTGGAGACTCAAAAAAAAATATAGGAGCAACTGGGTGTATAAATCAACATAGGGATGTGGAGATAAAAGGTTTTGGGCAGGAATTGTAATGAGAAAAGCAGATCATAAGGTATGTGGGATTTGTTATTGTCGCTTTAAGGACTAAATACATCACATGTCTCCTTCAATGCCCGATTAAACGGCTACCCTTTTTTGGGATAAGATCATAATAGTTATTTTATTTTATTTATTTATTTCAAATAATTAAATTTAAAATTTCAATGTATCATTAACAAAATTAATTTAGTAAAATACATTTATATCTAAAATCTATTTAAGTAATATGTTGGATCAACAAAAATCAAGTACTCTTTGTCCCTAATTACTTTTCCATTTTAATAAATTAAGAAGGGACATATATTTTTTTACCTATTATACCCTCAATTAATTACTTTGAAAAAGATAGAATTTCTTTAAAATATTAAATTTTTTAATTCACCCATTTCATAATTTATAGGGGTAAAATGGTAAACTTGTTATATTAATTATTATTTTCTTAATAAATGTATCAATTTAAAAGTGAACAAGTAATTAGGAACCAAAGGAATAATATGGAATGAAAAGAGTACGATTATTTCATGGCCCTAGACTTCCCTCTCTCTTTTTTTTTTTTTTTTGTACTTTGTTATAAAGCTAATTAATGAGCCAATATTGATCTTTGGTCAAGTTGCAATATTGTGGTTTGGTGAATTTGGAATATCTTGTCTCTATAATTTTGGGCGCAGACACCATCGCCGTTGAAAGTACTACTTTTAACTTAAATTGAAATAATTATTTTCATCAAAATTTTGAGAAAAATTAAGACATGCTTCTCTTACACTTTTACCTTTTTGCCTTCTTCAATGGAGCTAAAGCACTAGTTATGACTTTAGTAAGACTCAACTAATTTAGCTAACATATTATATTTGTATTAAAAATTTACAATTTATATAAATAATTTATTTAAAACTAAATAAACTTATCTCTTTTCTTCAAATCTATAGATTCGCCTCTACTATTGTCTCTATCTCTCTACCTTAGTGACAATCTTCAAAATTTTAACATGAAGGGATAAGATTGCATATTCAAGTATTCAACCACAAGGCATAAGTTTTTTACTTTGTAAGTATGAATATGTTAAACGTGTTTGCCTCACTTAATCAAATGATTATACTAATGATGAATATAATAACAAATTAATTGACGCGTGGTTGCATTAGTGATAAAGTCAAAGCAACATATACGAAATCATGTACGCAAGTATGATGGTAAAAATTACTCATATGAGAAAAAATGTATGGGAGTTGTCAGTTGCTTGCAGATTTCATTTAATTACCTGAGCGCCATCAATGCCGCAACGCCAAGGGATGATTTTTTAGTGGTGCCTACTTTTCCACAAATTATGCTATATTCCCACTCATATTTTTCTCTTAAAAAATATCTTCTCAATTATATTCCTTTTTATTACTCCGATTTATTCGTTCATTTTTACATATTCACAATAGACCTTAAAAAATAAATTATATATGTTGATTATTATTAATATCTTAAATAATATTAATAAATAATAATTAATATTAAGAGTAAAGCACAAAAAAATTATATCTAAGTATGTTAAAATGAATAAATAAATAAAAAATTAATATAATGAATACATAAAGTGAATAGTGTGAGTGGTACGGAGATATAAAGTTCACGAAAGAGAGTAATATTCTATTTTTATTTATTGGCTCTAGAAGTTTCTTATATCCTCATTTTTAAGGTAATCAAGTCATCTCTATTGCCAAGTAAACACCTAATCTAGTTTGAATTCGTAAAATATATTGCATCATTAGTGCATAAACTCAAACTGTTACCTCGTTAAGGTAATAGAATAGATTTAGTTTTGGATATTCTTATACAGTAGAGTATAATGTATAGGGTTAAAGAATGACTTAGGTAATTTCACGAATACTTAGTCAATTTTTATTTTATTATAATTATTATTATTTTTGTTGCATCAAAGTTGATTAATTATTTTTTTAATACAAAATTACTCAACTAATTTACTTAAGTATCACAGAAAATCACAAGATTAATTTTTATAACCAAAAAAGAATCATTCAACTTAGTCTAAATATGACAACACGTCATGAAACAATCTTTTTAAACCAAAAAGGCATCCCACTTGTTTACCCATCGTATAAAATATCATTTATTCTTCCTCTAATGAATTATGTAATATTTAGAAAAAATTAAGTGGCAGTTAAAAAAAAAATAGTTTAGTGATTTTTGTGATACTTGAATAAAATTGAGTATTTTTTTTGTTAGAAAAGATAATTTAATGACATTAATCCAATGAATGAAAGTTGAGTGATCCTTTATGAAATCAACCCACAAGACGATTTCACACGGAGGGAATAATATTAATTGTATTAACATAAAATGAAAAGAATTGAAACTTTCTGTTTTTTGATTAGCAATGAAACAACCATGATCATTTTAGGTACTCAGTCAAGTATTGACTTTCAATATTTATTTTACAGTTGCATTAATCATAATCTTTCTTAGCAAATTGTGGGGACAATTTGCATATAATAAAAGGATTAATGGCAATTTTTATCTACGTCTTCTATTAAATTAAAAGAGAGTAGATGTATACTAGATCTAATTAATCATACATAATTCTCAAGAAAGCTACATGTTGCATCGATTCAACTACGTTTTCACTATCACTTGATATCAATTTACCGATTCAAACTTCAATAATTTAATTGATGTACTTTATTTAATTAATTTCTCGAAAATATATTTACTCAGCAAAAATAAAACTGAATTATTTGAGTTGTCTTTTGATGGGTTTTTTTTTTTTTTTTTTTTTGCTTTATTA
>JAJOOR010004149.1:0-32660 GCA_036250505.1 Solanum acaule
CTCTAAACGACTACATTGTGGATGTTATTGTTATTGTGTTAGAAGAAACAAACCTATATTTATAGAGTCCTAAAACATTTCCTACTAGAAAAGGAGTCTTAAAAGGAGAGAATAAACCAAATATGAAATAATATTATATTTTCCTTTCAAGAAAAGTAAAAACATTTATGGTAATGTTTTGTTTTTTCTTTAAGGAAAAATAAATCTTAAATTATGGTAAGAAAATCAGGGCAAAACCCTAACATTTACAAGGTCCCGAATACTTAAGCATAAGGTATGAAGGGATGTGTTTAATGCCCCCGCTTTGAAGATCACTAACTTGAGGCTTTACTAGAATACTGTTTAACGTCCCCGCCTTGAAAAAAATACTACTCTCAAGGCTTTACAAGGTCCCGAATACATAAGCATAAGGTGTGAAAGGATGTATTTAACGTCCCCGCCTTGAAGATCACTAACTTGAGGCTTTACAAGAATACTCTGTTTAACGTCCCTGCCTTGAAAAAAAATACTACTCTCAAGGATTTACAAGGTCCCGAATACTTAAGCATAATGTGTGAAGGGATGTGTTTAACGTCCCCGCCTTGAAGATCACTAACTTGAGGCTTTACTAGAATACTGTGTTTAACGTCCCTGCCTTGCAAAAAAAAATTACTACTATTAAGCCTTTACAAGGTCCCGAATACTTAAGCATAACGTGTGAAGGGATGTGTTTAACGTCTCCACCTTGAATATCACTAACTTGAGGCTTTACTAGAATACTGTGTTTAACGTCCCTGCCTTGCAAAAAAAATTTACTACTCTCAAGGCTTTACAAGGTCCCGAATACTTAAGCATAACGTGTGAAGGGATGTGTTTAACATCCCCACCTTGAAGATCACTAACTTGAGGCTTTACTAGAATACTGTGTTTAACGTCCCCGTCTTGAAACAAAATACTACTCTCAAGGCTTTACAAGGTCCCGAATACATAAGCATAAGGTGTGAAGGGATGTGTTTAACGTCCCCACCTTGAGATCAACAACTTAAGGCTTTATAAGATCTTTTTAAGGATAAATCCGCGAAAAGGCCAGCTTAACGTGGAAAGGGACAAATCTTATCCACCTTAAGGCATGGAAATTTAAAGATCATTTTAAGGATAAACCCATGAGAAGGTTAGCTTAAGGTGCAAAGGGACAAATCTTGTCCACCTTAAGGAATGGAGGTTTTTTTTTGTTACTCCTAGCCCGCAAGAGTATAAATTGTGTACGACATAAAAAAAAATCATCGAAGGATAAATTCGTGAAGAGGCCAGCTTAAGGTGCATTGGACAAATTTTTTCCACCTTAAAGGCATGAAAATTTAAAGATCCATATAAGGATAAATCAGCGAAAAGGCTAGCTTAAGGTGCAAAGGGACAAACCTCGTCCAGCTTAAGGCATGGAAATTCAACGATGTGCACATTTGGAGGATTTGGAGACTTCCACTTACATACTTGAAGTCTTTCTTGCACACTTAGATGATTTGAATACTTCAACTTGTATACTTAGAGGATTCGAATACTTCAACTTGTAAACTCAAAGAATTGACAGACTTCAACTTGCATACTTGGCTAAATTTAAAGACTTCAAGCGTACTGTTAAAGAAACTCATATTTTATAAGGGTTTGCCCCCCTTCATTGACCCATCAATACTTCGTACAAGTCTAAAGTTTGATGAGACAAAAGATAAAACAAAATACTTATCGCTTTGATTGTCATGTGACAAATCAAGTGGGAACATTTGTTTTTTTGACACTCATGCAACTGAACTTAGGATATTTTCTAAGCGCCTACGTACCTCAGTGAAGAGGATCAAGTCACAACGTAGTTCTTAGGGAGTAAGTGATTTTTTATTTATTTTTTTGTTGTTGTTGTGCCGTACATAGTTTATACTCTTGCAGGCCAGGAGTGACATGCAGTTTAGGCTCGTACCTTAAGGAGCATCATCTTACTTCAATGGTAGTAGCTCTTTAGGAATTTTGCATTAATAGGACCGATCTTTACGCCATCTGCATCAACAAGCTTGTAAGCGCCATGTGAATATGCTTCTTGTACAACATACGGTCCATCCCACTTTGAGGTAAATTTGCCCCCAGACTTGTGCGAAGTAATGAAGGGTCTTCTTACCGCAAGAACTTGGTCTCCAACTTGGAAGCACCTCAAGCGAACCTTCTTATTAAAAGCACGAGATAGACGAGCTTAATAACATTCAAGATTTTGTTGGGCTTCTAGCCTCTTTTCATCAAGTACTTCTAACTCAGCAAGACGCAATCGAGCATTTTCTTCTTCAGTGAGCCCTTCTTGAATAACAAGTCTTAAGAAAGGTATTTGGCGCTCGAGTGGCAGAACTGCTTCAACTCCAAAAGCAAGTGAATATGGTGTTGCTTGAGTTGGAGTGCGGTATGTTGTCCTATATGCCCACAAAGCTTCTTCCATTCTTTCATGCCAATCCCGTTTGGACTTGGAGACAACTTTCTTCAAGAGGTTGCATAGAGTTATTGAATGCTTCAGCAAGACCATTGGTGGCAACATGATACATAGAAGACTTACGCTGCTTGAAACCAAAGAGATCACAAATTTTGTTCATTAACTTGTTATCAAATGGCTAGCCATTGTCCGTTATTATGTAGCGAGGGATGCCAAAGCGATAGATAATATTCACTCGGATAAAATTTGCAACATTCTCTTTCTTCACTTTATTAAGAGCAACGACTTCAGCCCATTTTGAGAAGTAATCTGTTGCAACCAAGATGTACAAGTGTCCACCAGAAGATTTTGGTAGTGGTCCCACAACATCCAATCCCTAAGCATCAAATGGCCAAGATGCGATAGTTGGGTGCAATACTTCAGGCGACTGATGTATGAAATTTGCATGAAATTGACAAACATCGCACCTCTGAGCATAATCTAAGCAATCATTCACCATGGTTGGCCAATAATACCCCATCCTCTTTATGTGAAAGTGGAGTTTCGGTCCAGATTGATGTGATCCACATACTCATGAATGTGCTTCTTATAGAGCTTGAATTGCTTCTTCCTCTCCCAAACATCGTAATATGACACCCTCAAATGATCTTCTATATAATGTGTCCTTGTAGTAAAGGAACCAAGGTGCACGACGATGAATGTTAGTCCTTCTACATGGGTTTTCTATAAGTATCCCATAACACATGTAGTCAATAATGGGTTGTCTCCAATCTTCCTTTACGGCTTCAAAAACGGCAACGAGATGCTCAGGCTCATTTTCTATATATTCTTCCTTATTTGGCGGTGGTACTATCCATCTTTGACAAATAGTAACTTGTGTTTGATCAGGAAAGGTTAGCATTGAAGCTAGGGTATCCAATGTATCAACTTTCTTATTTTCCATTTTACGCACATGTTAAAGGGTTACATCTCCAAGCCATCCTATCAACTTTTGAGCATAGTCATGATAAGGACGCAATTCGGGTTTCTTCACCTCATAACTTCCCAAGAGTTGGTTGATCACCAACTGAGAGTCACCAAAGACTTGTAAGTGTAATTGCTTCATGTTGACGACCATCTCAAGTCCAAGTATTAACGCTTGGTATTCAACGACAATATTAGAGCAACATTTCTTCAAAGTAAAGGAGAATGGTAGAATCTCTTCTTGCGAAGTGATAGACACTACGCCAGCGCTAGCTCCGCCATGATGTGCAGCCCCATCAAAGTACATTTTCCAAGGAGGTTGAATTTCAACATACATCACATCTTCATCAGAAAGATCATCAGTTAACTCCCAATCATCGGGTATCGGATGGTCTGCCAAGAAATCCGCTAATGTTTCTCCCGTCACAGCTTTCTGAGGAATGTACACAATCTCAAACTGTTGGAATTGGAGGTACTATTTTGCTAGTCGGTCACTAAGGACAAGTTTTGACATAACAAACTTGATGGGATTTGCTCTAGAAATGAGGCGAACAACATGTGCTTGAAAAGAATGCTTCAACTTTTAAATTGAGAAGACAAGTCCAAGCACAACTTTTCAATTGGCGAATAGTTCAGCTCATTCGGCGTTATCGTTCTACTTAAGTAATAAAGAGCGTTTTCTTTGCCTTCACTATTCTCTTGAGCTAGCAGGGCTCCTACAGACCTTTCTTGTGCCGCAATGTAGAGTATCAATGGCTTTCCAGGTATAGGGGCTACCGAAATCGGAGGTTTCGCTAGATATGATTTTTTAAAGGCATCGCTACATGTTTGATCCTAAATAAAATGAGCACCTTTCTTCATGAGATGACCGAATGGTTGGCAACTTCCCGCTAGATTTGAGATGAATCTCCTCAAGTAGGCTAACTTTCCTTGGAGACTTTTTAACTCATGAATATTTAGAGGCTCAGGCTTGATCAATTTCAATTCCTCGATATCTCACAATAAAGCCAAGGAACTTGCCAGAAGTAACTCCGAAGGCACATTTCAATGGATTCATCCTTAGTTGATATCTTCGGAGTAACTCAAACACCATTCTTAAGTCTTTCAAATGATCACCCCTCTTTCTCGACTTTACCACCAAGTCATCAACATAACATTTAACATTTTTATGGAGCAAGTCATCAAATATATTTTGCATAGCCCTTTGATATGTGGCACCAGTATTCTTTAAACCAAATAACATCACTTTGTAGCAATAAATACCCTTAGGTGTGCGAAATGCGGTGAGTTCTTCATTCTTTGGTGCCATGCGGATTTGATTATAGCTAGAAAAACCGACCATGAATGACATTGCCTCATAACCAGTGGTGGCATCAATTATCAGTTTCGGAATGGGAAGAGGAAGCTCATCTTTAGGGCATGCATTATTGAGATCTCTAAAGTCAACACAAACTCGAATTTGACCATTCTTCTTCCTCACAGGAACAATGCTTGAAATCCATGTAGGATATTTGACCTCACGAATAAAGCCTGCCTCAATGAGTTTATTAACTTCATTTTCTATCAACAGAACCAAGTCTGGCCTAAAACGTCTTTGAGCTTGCTTAACAGGACGAGAACCATTTTTGGCTGCCAACTGATGGACCGCTACTTTAGGATTCAATCTAGGCATTTCTTTATAACTCCAAGCGAAGACATCCCTATATTCTTTGAGTATATTCACATAAGCGATTTCTTCATCAACTTTTAGAAATGCACTCAAGTAAGTTGGCCTTAGGTTTTCATCAGTGTCAATGTTAACTTCCTTCAAATTATCTATTGTGGTCTTTACTCCTTCTTCAAGTTTCGGTGGAGCATCTCCAGCATCTTCTTCTTCTAAAAGATCATTGTCATTGATAGATATATGACAACACCAGACAATATCTTCTAACTCTTCATCAATCTTCATTTAAGGCAAAGAATCGTACTCATTTTGGATTGCAATATGATTTGAGGAGCCTACACTTTCTTCCTCTTCCTCACGCTCCTTAGTGTAAACCACAATGTGAGCATTTGCCTTGAGTTCCTCTTTACACGAAACCATAAGTTCCACTCGCCGCCTTATTCTAGAAGGAATCAAACTTTTGAAATCCTTTCGAATCAAATGTGAAGCAGGCGTTGTAACTTTTAAATAACTTCTCATATTCTTGTTTTTCTTCAATGGACCTAACCTCTCAAACACAGAAATTCTTGCAGTCAATTCTCCAAGTCGATCAAAGATGGAAGGCTTTTTGTTGGGAGTAGTGACATCATCTTCAAAAGTTATATGGTTATTGTTTGCCCTTCATATGGAAATGCGAATTGGTGGCGGTTGGCTATAGCCTAGGCCTCCACGTGCTTGCCTAGTTGTATCTTATGATGGAAGTTTCCCTAACATTGATGGCTCATTAGGGTTGTACCTAGCCTTCACAAATAACTTGTAAGCATTGGGATCAAAACCTTTTTTTGTGCGTTTTGTAGGGAGTGCCACATCTCGCACTTGATTTTGAGAGATTGACTTTCCTTGCAGCTTCGAAGGCAAATTTATTGCATCGATCCGTCTAATAGGAAGAGTTAGCCCTCTCAATGCATTTTGTTGAAGATTAGATGATTATCTTCTTCTTTCTTCACTTTTGGAACATAGCGATGTCCAGAAATCAGTTTATTCTTTGAAGGCATGATCTTCCCTTCATTAAGAATAGGACAAGGTTCTTTAGTGTCAATTTTTACCTTTTCGACAGTCATATCGATTCTTTTGCTTGTGATCTTATCAGACTTGATTGATTTGACATCATTAGATTTGGCCCCTTTAACAATATAACTTTTTAAATAGAATTTTACATCGACAAAGTGTGTTTCAACTTCGGTGAAAGGATTATCATTTGCCACTATCTTCCTTTCAATCCCACCTTCAAGATACTTCAAATATTGATAGTAAGAAGATGAGACAATTCTATTCTCATGTACCCAAGTCCTGCCAAGTAATATATTGTATGACGTCTTTGTGTCGATCACATGCATCCATGCGTTTGATCGCAAATCTTCCATGTGGATCTCTAATTTAATAGAGCCTATGGACCTCTGCCCCCTTGATTAAATCATTGTATCAACAGACGACTTTCACTAAGTTCTCCAGTCGTGATGTCGAGTTCCTTCAATGTGTGGATAGACAGAATGTTGACTCCAGATCCTTTATCTATTAAGATTATATTTATCTTCTTCTCTAGCACGTGACCCACCATATACAAAGGACGATTGTGTAGTGTTTCACCAAATAGAAGATCATTATCTGTAAATGTGATTTTTGTATCACATGTATGTACTTCTTGGGAAAAAGGTTCAATATGTTTTTCAGAAGGTGAGGGAGTCATCATTGACGAGATTTCCCTTGTTGCCTTTTCATCATCACTAGGAGACACTTTTGGTGAGGATTCACTCGTTGTTCCTTCTTTGTCAGTAGAAGGCACCTTCGTGGTTTCTGCTTTATCAGCATTGAAACATGATGCCTCGACATTGTCTTGAGTAGACTTTATGTCGAACGAACTTGGTAAGAATTCCTCTAGAGTCACAAGACGTTGAGGTTTATGGTAGTGATACACTTCTACCTTTTGCCTTTTTTTAGGCGTTGGATTGATTTCTGCTTCTCTAATTTCTTCACTATTTTTCCTCTAATCGGTTGCTCGGATGATCCTTTTCGTAAGCTTAACTTGTTGCGTCTTCGCCTAATCACAAGAATTCATCCTTCATCGCCATCTATATCATCTTGAGATTTGTTTTGCTCCAATAACTCTTCTTCATACTTTTAAGAGATATATATTTAGATCGGATCGAGCGAGCCAAATGTGATAGAGATTTGGTTAGAACTAGCCTTCTCATCATCAAGGACAATTTTTTTTTCGTTAACCAATCACATCACTCTATCCTTGAAGACAAAACATTTTTCAAGAGTATGACTCACAAGTCTATGATACTTGCAATAATTTGGGTCATCAGCTTTTCCTTCTTCATCAGGTCGCTTCATCTCTGGCAAGTCAATGAGTTTTAACTCGAGCAACTCATCAAAAATTTCAGAAATGTCAGAATCCAAGAAGGGATATTTTTTTCCTTGCATCTCCCTTAGTGTCGACTTTTGATTTGAACATGCTTGGAATGTCGTTCTCACATTTTGCTTCATGCCCTCATTCGTGGTGAACTTCGTAGGCGACACATTAACATTCATGAATTATTTGTTGTCATTTCTGGGCACAAATTTGCTCCATCTCTTGGGTTCCTGCTTGTCCCTTTCTCTGTGAGGATCATGGACAAACGTCATATCTTTTCCAGTAGAGGATATGCTCAACTCCATATCATGAGCACGAGTAGCTAGATCTTCGAAGGATTTTGGTTTTATTCCTTACAAGATGTAAAGAAGCTCCCAATGCATTCCTTGGATACACATTTCAATTGCAGAAGCTTCACTAAGCATATCCTTGCAATTTAGGCTCGCATTCCTCCATCAATTTATGAAATCTATAACCGGTTCATCCTTTCTTTGGCAAGTATTTGTGAGTCCTACCATGCTCACCGTACGCCTTGTGCTGTAGAAGCGATTGAGAAATTCGTGCTCTAGTTATTTCCAACTATCAATAGAATTAGGTTCGAGATCCGTGTACCAATTAATGACATTTCCTTTTATAGAGTGAACAAATTGTTTGACGAGATGGTCTCCATAGGTACCAACATTATTATATGTCTCCACAAAGTGTGCAACATGTTGTTTTGGATTTCTTTTACCCTCAAATTGTTGAAATTTGGGAGGTTGATAACCAACAGGCATTTTGAAGTTATCAATTCTAGCAATGTATGGCTTATCATACATATGAGAAGACTTAGTGGAGATTTCATACTTATCTTTGATAGTGCCTTCAATAAACTCTTTCAAGCGATCGAGTGGGATCATTCCTTCAGAAGAAACTGATATGTCATTAACAATCGGTGCTTTCTTCACATGATCTCTGATCTCTTGAACTTCAACAACCTTTCCAGGCGCATGACTCGCTTCTCCATCTAAAAGTCCTTCCATCGTATCTACCAACTTATCAATTTGAGACTCTTGGTGTAGTTCTCTCTTGTAGTAGAGTTCTTGGAACTAGATTGCTCAAGTAGAGCCAATGTCTTCTTGATCTTTTCAGCAACACTACTTCCTCCTTCTAAAGCGTTTGTGGAGGAACTTGCTCCTTTTGGAGTCGAAGATCCAAACACAGGAGTTGATGCGGACGACACTTAAGGTGTTTGTTGTCCTAGCGTAGCAGTCTTGCTTCTCGTAACAGCTCCGAAACTTCCGAAGGTAACACAAAAATGCCTTCAACTTCAGTAAAGAACTTGGAGCTAGTGGCCTTAGAGGCAGTTGATCGAGAGTTGTTCTTTATGGAAGTCATCTCGATAATCTTTGATGCTTGAAAAGTTGAAATGAGAGGTAAAGATTGTCCCACTGGGCGTTCCAGAATTTGTAGACAATAAAATTCACGTTGAGAAAACAATAACCAAGAACGAAAAATTATAGCAACAACCGTATTTATTATTTCAAAGTGCGAGTGTTACAATTTCTATGATTCCCCTGAATTTGCCTTTTCAAATATAAATTCAAGGGCTTTAAAACTTGATCTTGAATCTTCGATGAATTTGAACTTTGAACTTTATCTTGATCTTGACTTTTGCTTGAATTCAAGGGCTTCGAACTTGTTCTTGAATCTGATGGTCTTGATTTTGATCATTCTTGAACTTGAATGCTTGAATTCTTAAACTTGTAGCTTTATAGAGAATTTTATGGCGTTTGTACCACAAATTTTCTCTAGCTTCTTGTTTTGAATTTTCTGTCCCCTTTCTGAATTATGAGGACCCATATTTATAGTTTTAGAATAGATGAGTTGCGATTGGAACAAGATTCCCTTCGGCCAATCAGATTTAAGTGACATGACATATGAGCTTTATGAAGCGAGTTTGTCATCTTTGACACATGTCATGATCCTATTGGCTTCTTTGTTTGACTTGGCATGCCATGCCATTTGCCACGTGACACCAAAAAAATGGGTCTCTAGGATGAGATGACATTGGACTTAGCAAATTGGGCTCATCTATAGCCCAAATTGACTTTAATCAAATTCATATTTATTGGTCTTGAATAATTAGCCCAATTATATTAATCCATAATATTTATTTGGACTAATATATTCATGAATTTAATATAATTCGAATTATTTTATAAATTTATATTTAATAAATTTTAAATGATTCAGGTGCATTTTTAATTCTAGATATTTCATATTCTAACCAACTCATGAGTCATGAATTTTTTTTTTCTTTGGTAACCATGTAAACATTACCATTACTAAAGCAAAAACATACGCCTAAAGAGCCCTTGAACACAACAACTGCAGCTCAAGCCTCCAACAAAACACAAAACTAGTTACACTTTCAGCTTTTGCAAAAAAAACACTACATCTGCTAACTCTCTTAGATGAACTAAGTATGTCTATTCTATGTAAAATCTCCCTTTAATTTGTGTGTGTATCTCAGTTATTTGTATATGTACTCCTTTGAAAAAATTTCAGTTCTGGGCTCTCCAAGTATGGTAGATCATTGCCCCCCAACTCGCAGCTATCACTTGTTTCTGAAACTTCTTCCATTTCTTCCTTTTAATTTTCAGCATCACTTCCTTCACCTCCCCAAATTGTATAGGCAAGCATGTCCATTGTTCAACATTCCTCTTGACCTCAGTGAACCATGGACATTCACTGAACAAGTGTTTGGCTGTCTCCAGCTTCTGAGCATCACATAAACAACAATTAGCTGCCTCCACTGAGATGTTTATCTTCAGCAGTCTTTCCTTAGTTAGCAATCTATCTTGGACAACTAACCAGAGAATAAATCTATGTTTAGGTTGAGCCACTGCACTCCAAATACATTTAGCAATATGTAAATTGTTGTGGTTCTCTCTAAGATCAATATAGCTCCTTGTGATTGTTGCTAATGTCCTTTTATTTATTTTTTTATCTTCAAAGAGAGACTAGTACAAGGTGCATCTTTGAGGGATATAAAATTAAGGAGAAGACAAAAATATGAAAAACAGTGTAAAATATCATTTTCAAGATTGAGAGAGATTTTCAATTAACTAACTTATGTGTTACATTCATTTTAGTTAAGAATAACGTTTTAGTTAGGAAAAACAATTCATATAATCTCGAGGAAAGACTTGTCTATACGTTTTTTCTTGCATACTCAAAAAAATGCTACTTTCAAAAATTATTCTATACTTTAAAATTTCGTATTTAAATCAAACTAAAACGCGTAAAATGTGATGAAAGAGGAATCTAAGAAGTAGCGACTTTTAGGAGCGTGATTATAGCAATAGATTTACCACTTAGAATTCTCCACTTTAACAAGAGACATAAATATTGTCAATTTCAATTTGCTGAGTTGGACCTAAAGAACATATGTGGAAAAGTTTTGGATAAGACAGCATATTCTTGAACTAATTTTTTAACAAATATTATACCATACGTTTTCTTTCATCAAAAAATATTTTATTTATTTTATTTATCTATTCTAATTTCTAACAAATCAACTAAATTTATTATTTTCTTTCAATATTGCATTTTATATTAAGCTAACGTTTGATAATAAATTTTAAAACTTTATTTTCAAATATCTGTTTAATCATAGATTTTGAATCAAATTTCGAAAATTTATCTTTACAATTTTTTCAAGTCACTTTCATTCACAAAATTTTAAATATTTCAAAAATAAAATGAATATCCAAACACGTTAATTTTTAAATTCAAAATTGTCAAACGAGAGTGTTAGGAATTACTATTAGTTCTCAAATTTATTGGAATTGACGATTTATTAGGAACGTGCCTAGTCTATACCTAGATAATAAAGACTAGATAAAAATAAAGTAATAAATAAGAAATATTAATTGCAATATATTTCCATTTTTATTACTATATAGTTTTGAAAGAGGGACTAGGGAAATCCTCTCTTTCGCCCTGACATTTTAATACATATAGCCATAAAGCCGCCATCGCTTCATATTTCATACCTAACAAAGTTTCCGCCATCATTCTCTCCTACCATTCTTCTTTCATCTTTCCTTCATACCTCAGCAAAGTTTCAAACAGTTGCTGTTCGGTGCGCCGGGTAATTTCAAATCCATCTTTAGTAGGTAAAGTTAATTGCTATGTATATATTCTCTCTACATTCTAAGTTACTGCACTGTTTTTCGAGTTTCTGCATTTTGTTCTAGCGAAAACAGTTTATAAATAGTGTTGTTATTCATTGTAGATTGACGAGGGGAATCAGAGATGAAGTATGTGTTGGTTACTGGAGGAGTGGTTAGCGGGCTGGGTAAAGGAGTCACCGCCAGCAGCGTCGGTCTTATTCTTAAGTCCTGTGGTCTTCGCGTTACTTCCATTAAGATAGGTTGGTCTCAGCTGATTTTATAATATATGTATATACCCTGTTACAAGAAACAGAGTGATTTTCTCTCGTGTATGTGAATGGGAAAATACTTTGGCCACCGTGTAAATTTTTGTGGGAAGAGATTATTGTTGTTTTTTTTTATAAAAAAAAACAAAATCTTGAGTTTTCCTTGTGTTAGGGAGCATTACTTTTCTTTATGTTCTTTTTGTGGTATCGATGCTAAGTTGGTTAAGTTTCAAGCATTTTCTTGATCAGAAACCATTTACTACCCCAACCCTAATTGTATTTTTAAACTTTTCGAACAGAATCTTGAACTACTGGAGAAGCCAAGAAAGTTAATAAGTTTTCCTTGTGTTAGGGAGCATTGCTTTTCTTTATGTTCTTTTTTGGTATTGATGCTAAGTTGGTTAAGTTTCAAGCATTTTCTTGATCAGAAACCATTTACTACCCCAACCCTAATTGTATTTTTAAACTTTTCGGACGGAATCTTGAACTATGTTTGTGCAAAGGAGAAGCCAAGAAAGTTAATAAGTTTTCCTTGTGTTAGTGGGGAACATTGCTTTTCTTTATGTTCTTTTTTGTGGTATCGATGCTAAGTTGGTTAAGTTTCAAGCACTTGATCAGAAACCATTTACTACCCCAACCCTAATTGTATTTGTTCCTTTCTTTTGAGTTTGTTATTCATAATTTTTGACAAGCATATGCTGTTTTTGGTTTGTTTGATTCTCCTTCAAGTTATATTAATTGTCATGGTATGTATCTGTCCTCCTTTTTCATCCGATTTCCCTTGTTCAGATCCTTACTTGAACACCGATGCTGGAACAATGTCTCCATTCGAGCATGGAGAAGTATTTGTCTTGGATGATGGCGGAGAGGTTAGTCAGTAATCTTTCATATTATCAATTCATTAGTGCTTTTGTGTTCTGAAAAAGATTTTGTTTCATCTTCTCCCTAGACATTTGTAGAGGTCAGAGCTGGAACAAGTTCCTTAAACTTTGAACTTATTAATGTGATATCTTGCAGTAATCAGTATAGTCTTTCTAGACTTAAGCTAAACATGTTACTTAATTTTCTGATGGCGGCTCTGTGCCCTGATAGTGTTACCCATAGCTCTTGTTCTTCATTTAGGGGAAAACTTCCAGTTGCTCTGTTTTATTGTTATTGTGTCAACTTTTATATAGAGAGAGTAGAGACAAACACTATTGATTTAAGACTCAGGAAAGGTAAAGTGGAATTTTGGTGTTGACGCCAATAGATCATTGCTTTATTTTCTTTGGTTTTGTAGGTGGACCTAGACCTTGGTAACTATGAGCGCTTTCTGGATATTAAGTTGACACGTGACAACAATATAACTACTGGAAAAATTTACCAGGTATGTTGTCAAAAATCGGTAATTTCTTCCTACAAGATTTTATGGATTCATGCTTCCTCAAATTCATGTAATGAAATCCATGAATGCAAGATGTTTAGCTTGAGAAACTGCTTGAATTCCATTTTCAGTCTGTTCTTGATAAGGAGAGAAGAGGAGATTATTTGGGGAAGACTGTTCAGGTTTGTCGCTCTTCCAGAGTACATTTTCATCTACCTTAAGTTATGCTCTTACTAATCTGCCCACTTGTTTAGGTCGTCCCTCACATTACAGAAGCCATTCAAGAGTGGATTGAACGTGTGGCTGTCATACCAGTTGATGGAGAGGATAGTCCAGCTGATGTTTGTGTCATAGAACTGGGTGGAACTATAGGTATGGTCAAATGATGTTTGACAGTAGGCACGATAAGTTGTTTATGGATCTGTTTTCTCAAAGTAACTGATCCTTGTGCAGGAGATATTGAGTCTATGCCATTTATTGAAGCTTTAGGACAATTCTCATATCGTGTAGGTAAGGTTACGAGTCCAAGTTTAAACTATGACATCACCATATAATGAATTTTGTGCCCCAGGAAATACAATTGTTAAGTTAAGTGCTTGAATGCAATCAACATTTTTCAATTTGCTGCTTCTTAGGTGCTGGAAATTTTTGCTTGATACATGTCAGCCTTGTGCCCGTTTTGAATGTAGTTGGTGAGCAGGTAGCTTCTGATCAAAGTGTATTTACATTAATCTTTCTTGTTTAAGTAACTAGTTAGTTGAGTGCCTAAGCTCTTTTCAATTTTCAGAAAACAAAGCCAACTCAACACAGTGTCAGGGGTTTGAGAAGTCTGGGACTGACTCCAAATATTTTAGCCTGCCGGAGCACAACGGTTTCTCTCTCTCTCTCTCTCTATATATATATATATATATTATATATATATATATATGTCTCTCTCTGTGTCTTTTCATCAGCTTTCTATCCATGTTATTTATGTATATGTTTAGGTTTGTCAAGTTCAGCTTTTGAAGTTCGTTTTCTTATTTAGGGACTTGATGATAATGTGAAGGAGAAACTTTCCCGTTTTTGCCATGTTCCGGTATTGTTTTCTTTCTTTTATACAATCTATATCTCCAAACACGTATATCTTATATCTGGCCATGTATTATATGTGATTCGCTGGTGCTGAAGTTCTGTGTATCTTGGTTTCCAGGTAGATAGCATCATCAGTCTTTACGATGCCTCAAACATTTGGCGAGTTCCTTTGATTTTAAGAGTGAGTAGTGTTGGTGCTCTTATTTTGATGTTTTTGCATAAATTTTCACGGTGAGTTTTAAGAAAAAAATATTTTCTTCGTTGGACCAGGATCAGAAGGCCCATGAAGCAATTCTGAAAGTCCTGAACCTTAAAGGGTAAGCCTGATGAGCTCCACTTCAAATGTCTTTCGTTTCTGTTATGTGATGGTCTGTAGTCTTCAATCTTCAGCTTTCAGTATCTTCACTTTTGTGACATTTCGTGTATGGTAAAATATTTTGGTTTGTCATTCATAGAGTTGCTCGGGAGCCTGTCTTTGGAGAATGGACATCTCGGACTGAACTTTGTGACAGACTACATGAGCCAGTATGTCATAGGATATATATATTAATTCTCTTTTCGTTTTGGAGTTTATCTCTCATATTGTCTAAAACCTTTCATAATTTGCCATCCATACAGGTTAGAGTTGCCATGGTGGGAAAGTACACAGGACTTTCAGATTCATATCTCTCAGTACTGAAGGTGAATATCTCATCTAGACTTCTCTCAAGTCAAATCTAGATCAACTGACACTTTTTACTTGCACTTATCTACTCATGTGATTGTTGTTGGGCTTATATGGTTAGCCCCTCAAACACTTTCCAGCATAGAATAAATAAACACTTTCCTCTGCTTTAATGCCCTTCTCATTTTGACCTCGTTACTTCTTTTAGGTGATTGCTGTAGTCTGACTTTTTAAATTCATATAGTTTCTCTGGTAGAGTTAATAACCATCTGTTTGATTTATTTTTTGTCCTTTCAGGCTCTTTTGCATTCCTCTGTAGCTTGCCGCAGGAAACTCTTTGTAGATTGGGTTCCAGCCAGTGACCTTGAAAATGAAACTGCCAAAGAGGTATTTTTTGTCCGTCTTTGTGTCTTTGCTTTATATCTTGTATGACAAAAGCTGACTTTTAATTTCCAATTGCAGAATCCTGAAAATTATAGAAATTCGTGGAATTCACTGAAGGTTCGGATAGTCTGATTCCTCAACGTTATATGATAGCTGAGCTTACCCTTTAGTACCCCTGCTTAATCTTATATACTCTTGTGACATCTGACTGAGTCATCTGTTAATAGGGGGCGGATGCTGTAGTAGTTCCCGGAGGATTTGGTGATAGAGGTGTGGAGGGCAAAATACTTGCAGCCAAATATGCACGTGAAAACAGGATTCCTTACCTGGGCATATGTCTAGGCATGCAAATTGCTGTTATCGAGTATGCTAGATCCATTCTTGGGTTGCAAGATGCAAACAGTACAGAGTTTGATCCCAACACTCCAAATCCTTGTGTAATTTTTATGCCGGAGGTTAAGTTCTGACACTTCCCCTTAATCATGAATTTCCCTCATGATTTTCATGTATTTTAGGTCTCATTTTAGTACTGGCTATATTAATCTGTAGACCATATTTACAGGGTTCAAAAACGCATATGGGTGGTACCATGCGTCTTGGATCAAGAAGAACTTATTTTCAAGTCAAAGATTCTAAATCTACAAAACTGTAAGTACTTCCTTTCCTCCAACCGCACTGCATTGGCTATATCTTGATTTGAAGCCATTCTGGAGGGCTTCTCCTATTGATACTACCAAGTGGTTAAACTATATCTTTTCTCAGATTTGGCAACCGGAGCTTTGTAGATGAGAGGCACCGTCATAGATATGAGGTACACCACTTTTTTTTCTTCTGTAAATTTGGAACTGTGGTGTAACTATTGCACATCTAGGTGGACTGGTTTAACTATATGTGGACTATAAGATGTGATATCTTTAGTAAGGGACGTATGCTAAAAACTTATTTTGTGCTGTGTAGGTGAATCCTGATATGGTGCAGCAATTTGAAGATGCTGGCCTTTCTTTCACTGGCAAAGATGAAACTGGTCGCCGCATGGAGGTGAACCTTTATATAATTGAATTATGAATTCATGATAGATACTCGTAGTGTTATTGATTTAATTTTCTATTTCTTCTACAGATTGTTGAGCTGCCTAATCATCCGTACTTCATTGGTGTTCAATTTCATCCAGAATTTAAATCAAGGCCAGGAAAACCGTCTGCCGTGTTCTTAGGTATTCCTCCCTTCTTTATCCTTCTGCTCATAGCCAGCTTGAATACCTCATGCTTACTTTGGAAGTATCATTTCACATTATATGTGGCTCGCTTGTTCTAGTTGATCCGGAGAAGTCAATGTATACATCTTAGATTATTTGATTTGTTGACATAAAACTGAAGATTGGTACTTTGAAGGAATTAAGTGAATGAAGTTCAACTCCTAATGTTATGAGTAGTCTCTCTCTTATTTTGAATCTTCTAATGCTCCTCGTTATGATCTTATTCCTATTTCTGTGAACAGGGCTTATAGCAGCAGCATGCGGGCAGCTTGATTCTCTTTTGAAGAAGGGTGGAGCACCGACTCATGTACTTAGCAATGGTACATCTGGTGAAAAATTGCATCGAAATGGAAATGGAAATGGAACGACTCTTGCCAATGGATCTTTAGATGGGATTTATCGCAATGGGAATGGTGTACATGTCTAATGAAACAGTAAAAACACTATTCGGGTCGATTGCCTTGTGATCTTTTATCAATCAAATTTTGCTAGTGCCTTTCCTCCAGTCGATATGTATAGGTTTTACTTACAGCTTCTCTCGTTAAGGTTATCTAGGTATAGAGCTAAATTCCGGTCTTTCTTACGGAGTTATAGCGGCAGCAAGTTAATTTAGGCATTTATTTTGAACAATTAAAAAAACTCTTTTGATTACCTCTCCAATATGAAACTTGTGTTTGGTAGTAAAAGATTGGATTGCTCGTTGAGACCTTTATGGAGTTCTCGAGATGGTTTTCTCACAAAGTTTGTTATATCATCTATATCCACTTCCAGTTTACATTGATTGTTTCTTTAGACCTACATAAAATTTTGTTTACCGTAGAGAGTATACATGTATGTATTAAATTCTTAACAATATTTTGTTAAAAGGCCAGAAGAGAAGCCAATAGTTTTGTTTGATTTTCCATATAACAATTGCCTTCTTGCACAAATAGACCTTTGTTAAACAACAGCACTACAAATTTGAGGCTGGCTCTCAATATTGCTTTGACTTATCAAACAAAATGTTATAATGAGGTCTTAGGAGTAAGAAAGAGTATTTTGATATACTATATTTTTAATATAATACGATAAGATTCAAAAGTATTTTTCATGTCAAGCGAAAATTACAAATGAAATAAATTTGTAAATTGATGTAATAAATTTATTATTTTGGGTGGGTCTTTGTGAAGTAAATCTACGGTTAGGAGCGCTTGACTGGTTAATGGTGTAGGGATAGATATTAGCGCTGATTCGTGTGAAAGACTACTTCACAGGAAATTGAGGATGTCGCTCGGAATTTCGCTTCAATGGCAACTCCCGTCCGTTATCAGGAGTACTAGAACCTCGGCAGCTCAGTTACGTACGACCGATGCTTTTCTCTCGCTTCCTACGGTTCATTCCGGTCGTGCTCTTCAGTACTCGACCATTCCCAGTAGCTCAATTGCTACCGGCAAACGGGATGGACGGTTAAGATCCATTCGTTGTCTATCTGGTAAAATGGATTTCCCTTTCTTAAATTCGCATCATGATATATTCTAGCTTATAGGGTTTTTAATCGTTGGTGTGTTTATTTCTTCTACTGCAAATTTTTTAGTACTAGTTTCTCTGATTTAATGAGGAGCAATCTAACTTTTTCATGCTGTTGGAAGTAATTGCTTTCTGTGTTACTTTAATTAGTTGTATATTAATGCATTTTCTCTTATAGTATCAGTTTATTGTCTTGTCTAAATCATGTTTCTTGAGCAGAATTTGGGATCGATTCGTTTAACGAAAAAATGAATCTTTAGATTCAAATTTAGCTGTCTATGATGTGATTCTTATCCTTAATGCAAACAAAGTAAATAGCTTAGTTAGTAAGTCAACCATTATTATAAGCATCTATTATCATAATTCATAGATTGATATCTCAAGTAGAAATACATGGCCAATTAGACTTATGTTCTTACCAGTCCTGCAAGTTGGGGAGCTTAGTCTCATAGATGAAGAGCGAGATTAAAAAATTTGTGCAAGGTATATTAAATACAAATAAGTTTGTTAGCAATCTCTTTGATGGTAGAAGCTCACTAAGAATGAAAGACCCTTAATTACTAGCGGAGGCGATTAGTAAGGCAAGACTTAGAGGGGAAAAGATCGTATTTGAGGATATTGCAAGCTTCTTTGTTGGCATTCTTTGTAGGTTATTTAGAAGAGCAACATGGCAAGGATGGAATTGTTGAAAGAGAAATATTTGGTGAATCACATCCTGTCAGTCAGGCTTTTGAGGAATGGATGTTTACTTGATGGTTTTAAGTAAAGGAGACATAAATTTACAATCTTTCAATTTATGCCTACAAAAGAGTGTCAGAGAAATCTTCCCCCAACCTTTTGGCTGCTCCAAGTTGTGTGCGTCTATGTTCTTTTGATGTTATGATATAAAGGGGGTCCTTTTGCTCATTTTGTGTTTATTTATCATTGCATATTTATATATTCTCTCTTATTATGCTTGGAATGTACAACTCATTTTCTCATTTAAGAATAGCTGAGTAAGTAAGTCACTCATTTAAGAATTGCTGGCATGTGTTTAATTCACTTTCATGCTCATGTAGCTCTGGATCCTAACTTGAAGTCTACGCTGGATAAGGTTGTCACATCACAAAAAATCGTGTTGTTCATGAAGGGGACCAAGGAATTTCCACAATGTGGATTCTCAAATACAGTGGTTCAGATATTAAAAGCACTAAATGCACCCTTCGAGACACTAAATATCCTTGAAAATGAAGCACTTCGTCAAGGATTGAAGGAGTATTCCAGTTGGCCAACCTTTCCACAACTCTACATTGATGGAGAGTTCTTTGGTGGCTGTGACATTGTTGTAGGTAGGTATACAAATTGATACTTCAATATGCATCAGAACTTTTTTTGAAACGTTTGTGCACCTCGACTCTTTATGTGTACCTGCTGCCTCCCACCAACACAGGTACAAGTAACTTTGTCCATCAAAGTTGAGGCAAATGGGAAGAGATCACCTAGCGTCCTTTGTGTTTGCCTGGATTCTAACCTTGGTCCCTAAGAAGAGTTTTTTGTGTTTTTAGGTTATGTTACCTAACTTGAAGGTGTAGTACATGGTTCGCACGTTCTTAGTTGTTTACTATGTTGATGAACTACTGTCAAGTTGAAGTTTTGTTCATAATATGGTGAATTATCATAACTCTTGAAATTTGGGATTGAGCACTTTGTTGCTGAGAAGAACCGGCATAACTACCATAAATAACTTGGACAGAATGTAAGAATTCTCTGTACTCAATAGTCAATTCAACCTCCTACACCACATTGTTCACCTTGTTGATCATGTCTTCTCTTCCTCAAACACTCAACTGCTAAGCTGATCCTTTTTTCCATTCATTCACATCCTTTGAAGTCTTTAACTGGTTTTTTTAATACCAAGAAATCTGTCTGGATCCAACCCTTAGGACCAACTGCAGCCTTTGAAATTTGGGGATGGTGGGCCCACCTTTAACTGGCTTCTCTTTTCAATTCTTTTTAAAATGTGATGGGTAGGAATATCTTTGCTACCTCTTGAGTCTTGCACCTAGATTGCTAACGCTATTGTACTTTTATCAAATTGCTCTCTTATTACCAAGTTTCTCAATGTAAGGTCCCAAACTAGTAATCTCTATAAGTTAACTCTAAATGAGAACACAATAAAGGGATTGTATCCCAAAAGTTCCCTAACTGTCTTTCTAATTAGGAAGGTTTCCATATGGATGGGCATTCAAGAATTGTCTAGATATGACCTGATTCATTGCAGACATCTAAAGAAAACATATTCTCGATATCTTTGGCTACCTCACAGTGTAGAAAAAGGTGTTTACTGATTTTACTCAGGGAATGCACATGTAGTAGCCGCTGCTCCACGTATTCTCCCTTTTGTCGTTTGATAATCTTGAGTTATTACAAGTTCCATGCTATTGTTCACCCAAAGAAGGCTACTTTTATGGCAGATTTTGTCTTCCAGATGAACTTCCACGGACATTCAACATTTTCCATCCTGCCTCTATAGTGTACACCAATTAAATGGAAAAGGATTTCACTGGGAAGACTACCTTTCCTTCTGTCAAGATCAGTCTGTTAAGTTCCAAGCTTATGACTTAGATCAATGACAAGTAAAAGTGAAAATCTATTTTTGGAATAGTGGACAAGTAATAGTGAACAGAGGGAGTACTTACATAGTTACATTGAGTTAACACCTTCCAATTATAGTTATCCTCGTTGAAAATGTAAATGACTTTGCTTGTCACTTGTTGCTAGATAGTAGATTGTTACTCCTTAGATCAAATGATCAGTTCACACGGGTTTAAGCTACTCTTAGAAATGTTAATAGAGAAAATATGTATCATGAACAAGACTTTATATTCTACACCATCTGTTTCAATGTATGTGATGCTCTTTCCATTTTGGGGACATTCTAAATTTTTTGACATTCTTCCACCTATATTATTACTTTATACATCTTTTATGAATCTGAATTCATTTAACTATTCAAACCTTAAACTTTGATGTGATCCGTACAAAAATTTCAAACACAATTACTGTTATTATACACGTAAGTTAAAGCAACATCCTAAACTCCATATGTAGTACTGTCAATTCACACTTGCAAGCAAATGCTAGACCAGACATGAACTTCACACCTCTTGCTGTGTCTAGATATTTTACTCTTTTAGTTTTTTGGAATTTACTTCAGCCTTCATCTCTTCATCTCAAAGACAATATTGAGCACTCAATTCAGTTGCTGTCATCATGGTTTGTGTCAAGTTTTGATTCATACTGATTGGAGATTAACAAGTTGCATTGTTTTATTATTACAGAAGCATACAAGAGCGGAGAGTTGCAAGAATTGCTAGAAAGGACATTGTGCTCCTAATAGATTCAGATGTAATAAACCCATTATTGAATTGTATGGACTATCAGGTGTCTGTTATTCTTACTACAGATAATAAAAATACTCTCTTATGTTAACTTTTAAGTTATGAAGACATCTTGGAAAATGCGGTTTTCAATTGCATCTACTAAGTAATCATTGAAGAGTGCGTGAGAGGCGAAGTAATGTGATATTTTTAGGGCATGAATTGACAGGATCAGAAATGGGATACCTATAGTCACAGCCTCACAGGTTTGAGTCGTGGAATCAGACCACTGGTGCTTGTTATGGGAGATTGGAGAATGCTTACACTACACCCCATCCCTTCCCCAGACTCTGCATTGATACAGTTGATGGGAACAAACATTTCTTATTTTTGAACTTCAAGTCTTGAATGTTTTTGGATTTGATTGAGTAGGGCTGTTGCTTTTGCACGTTTCTTAGCTTTAATAGAGCGTCAACTCCAGTTACAAGCTCTTCAGCAGAAAGTGGAAATAACACAATAATTTAAAATTACAAACTCTTAACTACTAATCCTCACTGCGAAGTCATGAAATTGCAAGGCAAAAGAAGCTCCTAAAAGTTGAACTGTAGATACTTGAGATAGCAGGGAATCCTATTGCCAAAACTATAATATATAATCCCAGATTATCTGAAAAATAAAAAGATGCAGAAAACTGAGACAGGGGTTGCTGTGAGGAATATATAGTCAGTGGTAGTGATCTTATATCTAGCCCAAATTCAAATATAAATTAAACGTTGCTCTAAGGAAAAATATCTGCATCATTATTCACTACAACAGTGGTAACCAATATTGGAACAACACATTGCTGTTTACAAAATTGATATGACAACGATGGTGTTGAACACAACATGTTTCTTTGGATTGACAAATGACAACAGAAGTGAAATTTGTTCACACAAATTTACTTAAAGCCTGGAGCTTTAGAATATCACCTTCAGAATTTATTGCAAGAGATATCATATATTTATATAAAAGATAACCCTACGTCCGCCTACGTGGCGCCACCACAAGTCAGGATTCCCTTTTAAATTTATTTATTTCTAAAACTAGCCTTCCCCTTTCATGAAAAATTGTGACTTTTATGAAAAGTTATGACTTTAATGAAAACTTGCGACTTTAATGAAGAGTTGCGACTTTTATGAAAATTTGTGACTTTTATGAATTGTTGCGACTTTTATGAAAGGTTGTGACTTTCTGAAGGGTTGCAACTTTTCCAAATAGTTGTAACCTTTCCGATAAAGCACAATAAACATTTGTTCACACTACCCTTTGTTGTCTATAAATAGAGTGATTTCCACTCATTTTAAAACAACAAAAATTTTGAACCTCCTCTTCTTCTTCACAATTATATTAAATATTCGTGTACTTTGCTCCAATTGAGTGACTCACTGACACCATTGCTTATGTTACAGATCTTGGTATGTTATTTTACAGTTATTAATTTATTCTTATGTTATTAAGGATAAATGATAACATGTTACAATTTTCATTTTCATTATTAATGTTTGTTACTATGTAATCTTGCATGTAAGATAATATAGTGTTTTAGTTGTAATGATGGATAGGTTTTAAGTATTATTTTATAAACTCCATGATGTTGAATTCTCGCGCGAAGCACGGGTAATTTTACTAGTTATAGAGTAAAGTTAAAACTAATCATCATCTGGTTCTATGGTGTAGTGGTTAGCACTCTGGACTTTGAATCCAGCGACCTGGGTTCGACTCCCGGTAGGACCTGTTTTTTTTTTTTTTTTCGCAGGCGTAATTAATTTTTTCCTGGGATAATTCTTAGTAGGCGTGATTAATAATTTTTTTCCTGGGTTAATTCTTAGTAGGCGTGATTTATCATTTTCCTGGGTTAATTCAGCGCCTTCGAATATTCCAATACTTGTTCAAAAGTTTAAAGAAATTGCAGTACTTTTCACAAATTATGGAGTTTTTTATATTTATAAGAAACCATAAAACTAAAAGAATTCAAATTGCATGGCCAAACAAAATTTCAACTTTCCTTAAGTCACATCCAAACAGGCTTGATACTTTTATATTAGATTCAACTAGTTTATCAACAGAAAGAATAAAGGTTTAGTAATTAAAAAGAACCAGAGTTATTGAATATTAGAATGAAATAGATCCAACTGAAGCAAAATTGATAATGAAGATTCATATAGTCGACTCCAACTACTATTTAGAATGTGGCATAGCTTACCGATATTGTTGGTAATTATAAATTCAGTAAAGTTTTTAAGAACTGTCAGGCCATTTGGTAATACAACAACATTCCACCATGCATTCCACAAATTATCAGGCTCAATAAGTGCAAATCGATTGAAAACAATAGCTGAATGCCACTACAAAATCAGCCTAACTAGGAGATATCTCCAATGAATGTAGCTAGCAGCATATATCTATATTAATGGAATGGTAAGCACAGGTTTTTTCCTCGAACTGCAGAAAGAGTGTAGCTGATTGTCATCAAATGTCCCAAAACCAGAAAGACGGATGCCATATGCTTCCATTCTGTTCACATCCCGTGGAATAGGTGACTGCCAAAGTCCATCCCACCATGCAGGCGGAAGAATTGGAGTACGAGCACATTGCTTTGATTGGCTGTGGCAGCTTAACGTACCAGCAAATCGGTTCCACACGTGCCCCCAACCAATCTGATTCTTTAGACCTTCTCTAAGCAAGTTACTCTGGAAGCTACTGAGGAAGGTGAAGTTTGATCCAGCAGAGGATCCGTCTTCTTCTGAGAAAGATATATTTGAGTGAGAAAATTAAAAAAGAGGCATATTCACCTACAGCTGGAAACTAAACCACTGAGAAGTTACAAAAGTACCAAGGCTGTTAGCTGCAGCCAAAGCTGCAACCAGCTGAGCAAATGTGGTCCCAACACGCCGGTGAGCCCCAGAGATAACCGCATGTTTTGCACGTGAAGCAAGAAAGAAATCGACAAATGCCACCCATCTTGGCGCTGTACCCCAATCCTTTGTTCTAAAATCTAGAGTATGAAAATTTGAGTTGCCAGATATATTTCCTTTGAAGTGTTTGAAATCAAAGTGAAGGACCTAGCAAAAACAAATGAAAGAATGTCAATAACCCAGTTCCATCAGATTGTTGACGTCGAGCACTACAGAGTGAATCACTCATAACTACTGATTCCTGTTGTGTTAAAAGGTTATGAAGCAATACGGAATTGGCAAAAGAAGCTTACTTCTGCAAACTGATTCAAATCTGGAGCAATATCTATGACTAGAGAAGGATTATCTGAAACCAAAATTATTCTGGGCTTGGACATCAATTTTAGATTTTCCACAGAGTTTCTGATGCAAGAGAAGGCTGCTTGAACTGCTCTAATGGACCTGAGAAAATACAAAGGAGGAATATTGATAATTAATTAAGGGGTATGGGATCATGCCAATTCTCCCTGTCAGTCTAGTCTACTGAAATATGTATACTGCAAAAATGGTAAATACACACAACATCAGCCATCCCAGCACTACATGTATGATCCAGGTTCGTTGGAAAGGAACAGTAGCACCAAAAAAGTTTTGATAACCTCTGTTATAAAAATGTATCATTGTAATAAATCGCAAGTGTCCCAAGGGAGGATAAGCTAATATCATGTAGAAATTCTCTTGCTTTTACTTTCTTTCTGATTCACACACACACACAAAAAAAAAAAAAAAAAAATTAAAGGAGAACCCCATACAAGTCGGTGAACTATTGACCTCATCTGACCAAATTGGGGTCGTATTACCTAGATCCTGAGGTCTCGAAAAGTCTCACAAAGCATAAGATTTGGATAGATAAAGGTATTAAAATGCAATGTTTTCCCCTAAAAGCATCACCATTCAAAATGAAAAGAAAATTTGGAACAATAACTTAACCAAGGTAAAAGTAATAAGAAAATCAACAATCCTCTCTTGAGCTCCAATTGTTGCCCAAGAAAAAACCAATGTGTTGTTTAAGGAACGAAAGAAATTATCACAAAGAAATGAAAGAAAGCTCTTTTCTTTTCTTTATTTGGTCTAGAAAATAATTAACCTCTCGTTTTCTTGCTCTTCCATCATTCAAACCAAACAATGTGAGGTTTTTTTCAAACTCTCAGTTCCATTCTCTTCTTTTCCCTTCACTAGTTTCGGAACATTGTGTAAAAGATGACATTGTCAAAATCTACTGTAAATCACGTACTAATATCAGAAGCAAAGCACCAGATGTTAAATAATGTTTGTTCATTCATGCATTGGGAAAGATGAGGGAAGAAGATGTAGAACTACGTTCTATAATAGCCGCTGGTCCATATGGACTTCAAGGACAGAACTAAACAGGAGCTTCTATGATTAAGAGAACTAGCTTCGAATTTGGAGCTTAAATGTCTTAGGCAACTAGTATTCTTTTTTTTAAAATTGGTAACATTTAGGCAACTAGTATTCTGGTATAGAGAACAATGTGATCAAGAGCTTGTGCACTTTTTGACTCATTTCTTTTCTAGATTAAAATAGATCCAACAAAATTTGCTTGATATCATCGCAAAAGGTGAGATAGTCTATCTCAGATTAAAATTGAAAGCGTCAAATATCAAATGCAAATCCATTTGGAGAATTCAAAAGGAAAAAGTCACTGACAAAACAAAATGATGGGGTGGGGAAAAAACACGAAAGGAGTTTGAGGGACTAAAGTGGCAAGAGAGGACTGTAGAATTTTGTAAGAAGGTAAGGCCAAATCTCCTTTTCCTCCAATTCATATCTTCCTGGGTTAGTCTAGGACCATGATTTGAGTGCACTTGGTCACTACAAAAACATGGAGGGGGGGATTACTCTACAGAACACTGGTAAGAGACCAAGCAAATTATTCAACTTCAGACACCTTCAAACTTCAGAGAGTGTTCTTTCTTTTTTAAGAAATCAGAATAATAATTTACGAACAATCAGCGTACGTAATCAAGTTTCATGCCATCATGTCTTTCTGCCCAGCAGCGCTGGAAACCGCTTTCATGCGTCTTGGTTGTTGGTGGAGAAGAAAACGAAGGAAAGAATAATCCAGGTACACTACCTATTCATAAGCATCCGCATGTGTAGAGCAATATCAGGGTCAGCACCACCTTTCAATGCCCAGTTCACGGCATGTTGAATATTCTCTGACGGAAATATGAGAAGTCTCATTAGCTCCCCAAAAACGTTAGGCCTATGGTGAAGGTCATCTGGTTTCCCAAATAAAGTAGAAGCTGCTATCCTCATCTCATCATGTACATTCTTCAAGAAAAATTGAGCAGCCACAGCATCTGTTGTATTCTGGAACCTGTCCCAACGAAGTCAGTCAAATGATTACTCTTTTCTTGTCAAATTTTTGGAAGAGTGGAGAGAAGAAGGATCATGAATGATATTCTCATTTACCAGATAATAGGTTGTTCCCAGACCTTCCAATTGCTACACAGAACATTAGATCGGGCTGGCTTCTGGAAATCATCAATTCTGATAACAAGATGCCTCCCATATTTGGTCAGACAACCATTTTGTCTCCAAAGGTGCTTGATTTCTTTCAATGTGAAGGTAAGATTGGAGTAAGAGATGAAATCCTCAAAAGGAAATCTACCCCTGAAGTTTTGAAAATGCAAAAATTAGACATAAAGAAGATATTTCTGGAGTACTAGGCCAGGACATGAGCTATGCATGATCAGTACTTATTTATTCGAGTGAGGAAACAGACCTTCACCTATATAATGCATACATAGTACATTTGTGAGTTTTTTTTTTTTTATAGTTTCTGGCCTATGAAGCAAAATTGCATTTCTATTAAGACATGTTATTCTACTGGAATGAGATAAAAGATATTTCTGAAAGCGCAACTGCAAAAGGGACTAGTTATTCACTGCATCTATATTGGGGCTGCTTCCAAGTGGACTGAAATAGTTCGATGCAAAACTACCAGGAAAAGAATAAACAAATATGGAATCCGAAACTAAACATGTAGAACAAATAGAAAGGCTTGAGAGAGAACCAATATGCCTGGATTGCCCAATTATCAACGACCGGTTCAACATCACGCTCAGTGCTCCGGCAGTTAAGATTTTGTACATCTCATTACCAAAACCTGCTTCTGATGCTTTTCCCAACACAAAACCATGTCTGCAGAACTCCTCCGGTGGAAGAGCTCGAACTCTCGAAGCACCTGTAAAAAAGCAATCAATTATTAATGATTCCTTAATTGCCAAACATATAACAGTTCTTCCAGTAATTTCATGGACGAATAAGTACAACTTCGGTTCACAACTCGAATAGATAACAATAAAATAGCATGAAATGTAGTTTATTAGTACCATTTATAGCAAAGTGACTTTCGATAATTTTCCTCACTCTGTAACTTTCCTCCGAAAACCCGCGGCTAAACACCTCGCCCATCTCCTCCACGGTTGCGCATGTTTTTAGTGGTTGAGCATCGGAGTGGTTCGAGTGAAGATTTGTATCTGCTGGCTTAGCATTCACGTTTTCAGAGGTGGTGATTGGAAGCTGAGTGGACGGATCGACGGACCTCAAAGTTAGGATCAATAGTCCGACGACAGTGAAAGCTGCGGTGGCGATGAGTGCGCGGTGGGGAGAGAGTCGCCTCCGACGAGATCCCAGCTGCAACCTCATTTGTTCACGGTGTAAATAGTAAATACTTCTCCGGTCGCGCGGCCAGCTTTTAGCCTTGTACTAACATTTTCAGGATCCAATCTTTGGTTTTTCTTTTTTCTTTTACTTTTCACGCGCACCGTCACATGTTAGAATCTAATTTGGATTTGCAATGAAGTCATGTTTTGAGCCTTTGGTTAAGCGAGTAAAAACTGTTTATTTTTAGAAATTTTTAGTTTTTTTTTATAGCCATAAATTTTTTGTGCTTCTATTTAGTGAGTTCTAACTTCTATGTATGAGATTCAAATAGCAAATAATTTTATTACTATGATATCATTGGGAGTTATGGTAAGTAAGTGAAGTTGCACAAAAAAAAATACAACATTTGTAATATTGTTTCAAAAATAAATATAAATACATTTTGAAATTTTTAGAATTTTAATTTGTCATCTATATTGTATTTATTTTATATCAACCAAAATATTTGAAATTTAAATTCCTTGAATCATTTCTAGATAGTAAAATCACCTCTCAATAGATAATTTTTTGTGTCTAACAAAATGTTGTGCACACAAAATACTTTAGTTAAAAAATCGCCAATTCGCATCGTATAATACAAATCAATTTACTTTGTTACTTTATTTTTTACCATATAGATGAAAATACATTTTAACTTTGTCATATTTAGAGTTGATATACTCTTATTATAAAAGTGGTTCACATATATATTACTATCTTATAAAAATGGTTCACATATATTGTGTCGTTATAAAAGTAGCTCACATATATTGTTTTCATTTAATTAAAGTAAAAAGATTAATTTTAAATTTTTTTAAAATCCATGTAGAAGTATATATGATCTTTCTAGCAAAGTTTAAGGGTGTATTTGATATTTTTCATACATGAATTATTTTTTAACTTTTTTGAGTTTCATATTCTTATTTAATTTCTTTCGTTCTTTAATATAAAAACAAGAGAAGTATAAAAAGAAAGTGAAAACCGACGAAAGAGAAAGAAGTAAGAAGAAAAAATTAAAATTATTTTTTGTGGGGCTACATCATAATTGTAAAACTAACTTTTTGCGTCTATACTGTAATTTAGTTTTTGTATTTATAAAAATAATAATTGGGGTATTCATAATATTTTTTACAAAGAAATCACTGAAAACATAAATTTGACAAGCAAATTAGTAATTTTAAATTAACAGTTGAATAAAAAAAGGAAAAAACATATAAGAAGGATCAAATTTACTTCTACATGGTCCTTTTTTAAATAGTTTTAATTAATATAATTTTTTTCAAAATCATGTTAGAGGAAAAGAGTATATATGAGATATTTGTGTAACCGTAAAGGTATATATGAGTCATTTTCAAATGAGGAGTATATTAACTCTAAATGACAAAGTTGAAGGGTGTATCAAGTCATTTTCACATTTTTATTTTTGATTTCTTATTCGGTGTTTGATATCCTCATTAAAATCTGATTAAATTTAAATTTACATATTGCATCACTCATTTTTGGGCAAGACTCTCTTAACAAGATTTTATTTTCAGTCTCAAAAACTCTAACATATAATTGTTTCTAATAATTATGTGTTTATTCATTGGATTGATTTTGTTAGTAGAAAAACAAGATGGAGAATTACTCGTGCATTCAGAGATTGCAATAACTAATATGATAAAATAAGGGCATATGTTTACTATTCCCTCTGTCCCTAATTACTTATCTACTTTTGAATTAGTACATCTATTAAGAAAATAATTATTGACATAGTGAGTTTACCATTTTGCTCCTATTAATTATGCAAAGGAAAAGTGGATAAGTAATTAGGGATAGAGGGAGTATTCTCTTATTACTAGATGTTGATTATTGATACAAAGGTTGGAAATTCCATTATTATACATAATTATTGAGAGTTCTTTTCGCAAAGAAAGAAGCAAAATGAAATAATTGATGAATAGTTTAGATTAAAAAAAAAGAAATTATCGATAGCTCAGATAGAAAAATCAAATGATTATAGTTCAAGTAAAAAAATAGAATAACTATAATTTAAATGTGATATTTGCGAATCCGGGGAAAAAATTAGAGTAGGGCCAAAATGCAATACGGGCAAAGCCGGGGAGGAGGATGTATAAGAATAATGAAATTACCTGGGGCAAAAGTGAAATCTTTGGTCTTCTAATTTCTCCTTTTATTTTTTGCCCTTGCAGTAAAATTGTTTTTAGCTTCGTAATTGGATCTTCACAGTTGTTGTGTAAGAGGAGACGGAAAAAAGACTTATGTTATATGCCCAACTTTTAACTCCTCACACTCGCCTGCGATTTAACCCATCGCTTCGACCTCTCTGCGACTGATCGCCGATTCTCTCAACTTCGACTCCACTCTTTGCCGGCGGCGTCACCGGCGAGATCTTTAATCAGGTAATTTCCCCTATACTCCAAATCGACGACTTCTATGCCAATTTCGCGTTGATTGTGCGATTTGGAACTGTTGTTTTCGACATCAAAGATTGGATTTCGTTTTTCTTGGAATTTGATAATGCGTTAATTTTGATCTTTTGAGATCAGATGCTGACTTCTATTGTTGAGTTATTAGTTTGATTTATATTTTGCATTAAACCAAGTATGGATTTGGCTACTTGCTCTTGTTAGTTTGATTCGAATAACGGACATGCACATCAACATCAGAATTGAATGTTGCTCTAGATTGAGAATTTACCGATACTGTTCTTAATTAACTGTTTTGTCCTCTATTATGATGGAATATAGATTGCTGGAACAACATTAATGCCAGGGATCAAAGGAAGTTATTAGAATTGAGGCAAACCTTGTTATGATTTGGCTTCTATTGTATGTTTCTCTATGAGTCTTAGCAACTAGAAACAAGATTCTCTGTGCTGTAGGCAACTAAAGAAAGTGGAACTGAGCTATGCCCTTCTTATGTGTCCCTTTCCCCTGTCCGTCATTCTCCCAACCATTCCTTATTTGCTGGGAAAACTCACCAGCAGTGTTCAGGAAAGCGAGCCTTCTACGCTTCACAAACTAGAATGAGTATGTGAGCGCCTTATCGCTTAAAGCGAGCGCTTCATCGCTTAAAGCGTGAAGCGGGGCCTTATCGCTTTTTTCCACTTCACGCTTCCCTGAACACTGCTCACCAGACTGCTCATTATGAAATGGAAAAGGTCTTTAGTAAGTATTTATCTACTTAGACGGTTGCTTATCTTCTTCTTTCTCCTTATCTTTGTTTTTTTTTTCCATTCTTGGGTTGCTCTATTACTTTGCAAATATTTGTTTCCCTACTATTTTTGGCTAATGTATAAGTCTTGCATTATTTTTCTTTTTTTGTGCTTTAGTGTTGATTTTTGTGGAAATGACATGTCGTATTGTTTTTGTTGATGGATAAAACTTCAGGAAGCGGTCCTTTGTGACCATGGGCACCGAATATCCTAATCAGCCATCCTTTCCCTCAAGGCCTGCTGCTACACCTTTTGGTGTACCGCAGAGTACAACTCCTTTTCAATCATCTCGTCCAGTGGTTGGATCTGATGCTTCTGCTTTTCGGCCTGCTCCTCCTACTTCTTCGCCGGCTATGCCACCTCCTTCCTCATCTGGCCCCATGGTAGGACCAGGGATCTCTACTTTTAGACCGATGCCACCCGGGATGCCTAATGATTCAGGGAGGCCACCTCCAACAGCAACACCTCCATATGGGCCGACAGTCTCTGGCCCTTTCCCACGTTTCCCCTCACCGCAGTTTCCTTCTACAGCTCAGGTACCACCTCCACGCACTTCAATGCCAGGGCAGCCTGTTGTAGCAGCCCCAGTTAGACCTGTTTCAGGGACTTTCTCAACACCTCCTGGTGCCCATCATCCACAAATCCAACCTCCTACTGTTCCGATGGGATCTCCTCCTCAAGGTGCAAATACAGTGCAGCCTAGTCCACATGTTCATCAGGGTCCCATGCAGTCCCAGTTTTCTGCTGCCAGAGCAATCACACTGCCATCTTCCCCTTTAGCAGGTTCAGCTTATCCTGCTGCTAGACCTGGCTTTCAATCTGGTTTTCCTGGATATATAAGTCAGCAACCTTCAGGGTTTGCACAAGCTCCACCTAGACAATCAGTACCATTTCCTTCTCAGCCAGGCGGCTATGTTCCGCCAGTGCCAGCAGCTTCTAGTCCCTATCTTTCTCAACAAGGAGGGTTTGCACCACCACCACCTCTAACATCTCGACGTCCAGGATCTATTCCTCCTACGTCAGCTATGCAAGGTTTGGTGGAAGACTTCAGTTCGTTCTCAATTGGGTCTGTTCCCGGATCATTTGATTCCGGCCTTGACTCTAAGGTTCTACCGAGACCAATTGACGTTGATCTTGAGCGGAACGTTTTGTCTGAGATGTATCCCATGAACTGCAGTTCAAGATTTTTGAGGCTGACAACTAGTGGCATACCAAATTCTCAGTCTTTGGCTTCAAGGTGGCACTTATCTCTTGGAGCAGTTGTTTGTCCTCTCGCCGAG
>JAJOOR010004150.1:0-45950 GCA_036250505.1 Solanum acaule
GTCTAATTAGTATATTTTATGAATGTTCGAAAATTGCCTCAAAACGATTTTAGTTTTATTTAAATATTTGGCTATTTGGTTTAAATTAATTAATAACTTATATTTCGAGTTAACTAGTTTATAATTAAGTTAATTATTATATAATTATGTGTCTAATTAGTATATTTGAACATCATATCAAAAGATTTTTATTTCTTTTTAGCTAAGTGTTTTACTAACTTAGTTTAATTTAAATCATAATTACGATTTTGAATTAATTAGTTCATGTTTAAATTAATTATATTATTATCAAGTTAATTATTTTATTTCGTTGAGAATTAGGAAGCTTGTTAATTGATTAATTTTAATTCATTGGCTAAGTTTCGAATTTGGCACTTGTCATGGCAAAATTAGCCGCTTACTATCCTAGCGTTCCAATTCTTTGGGACCCAAAGATTAGGCCATATTTTTGGCCTAATTTGATATCTAGATACGCCAAACCCAATTCAATTTCAAGCCCATTTCCCATTCTCCTCTTAATTCTAATCAGCCCCATTCCATAATTCCCGGCCATGTTAATTCAACCTCCCAGCCCACTTCTAAACTTCCCAAACCCGGCCCACTTTTTATTTCTTCAAAAGAAACCCAAAACAATGTGCAAATTTGAGAAAACAAAATACATAGCAAACAAACGACCCCAACGCCCACGCTTCATCTTCCTTGCGTGAGTGGCAGTGGACGACGACAAATTTCAGGCAGTACACTCATACAGCAGGAGCAGCCTGCAGAATCGTCCTCGCAGCAACGAGATCGCTCCACGTCGAGTGCGAGGACGGGAGATCGATCCTAGCCATCCATTCCCCTTTCCTCTTCCGGAATAGGGAGAAAAATCCAGAAAAAGATGTCGTCCCTAATCGGTGAAAATTTTTGAGTTTTGAATTCGGAGGGGATCCATTCCTATTCGAATTTCCACCATTTCCCCCCCACAATCTGCCCTAATTTCCCCCTATATAAACATCTTTTGTGTTCATTTGGAGGGGTTTTTTTTTATTTCTCGGTTTTTTTTTCTTTTTGCATTTTTTTTGGAAAGAAAATATAAGGTCGGTCGAAAAATTCATCCATATTAAGAATAGTTTGCTGAAAGTCTAGCTGAAAACATTCAAAGTAATCAGACGGTATACTTGGAGAAGAAGGAGAAAAAGTTCGAGCTTGGTTTTGTTCTCCCGTTCATTCTGTTAAGATCCGTCTAAATCTTTTTTTTGTGGTGGAAGCTCGTCGCTATCTAGCTCGTTTCTCGTCTCAAGTTCGCTGCCCGGAAAAGGTAATACCTCTTCCCTCATTTATATTCTATTTCGATGTTATGCGATGAGCCTATTTTCGGTTGGGTTTCCTTGGCTTTATTTTTGTTCTCCTCTTTATTTTGACTCTATTTGTGAAGCATCTTGAATATTGACATATCTTAGCTTTATGTTGAAACTGGGTAATCGAATCAGCTTACGTGTTCTACTATATCAGTATACTCCAGTTGTTGTGCATAGTATATTTGTATGGCTTGTCTACCTACATTTCTTCTTCTCAAAAATTAAGTGGGTATAGTATAATTCCTCGTATGTTGATGTAGTTTCATGGTTTAGTTGGGGTCTACTGTTGGTTCTACATGTCTTTTGAAAGAGCTAGTTTAGTCAAATGAAGTATTAAAATCGAATTAGTTGTTAATATATCACTTGCTAGAAGATATCTTTGTATTTAATATATTCATTTTGAGTGAGTTGGTGTTGGTTCTCTGCTGAAACTTTCTATAGCGGAACTTTAATTATTAGTAAAAAAAATGAATAAATAAATAAATAAAAAATTGTTGCATTCATCTTTATGTATTTGTTTGACTCACGTCCTAGATTTTTTGTCTACCTCGAAGAAGTACTTTCTTTTATTCTTTATTCTTTAGCATATAATATTCATGGATGCTCTATGCTTAACTAACTATTGAATAAATGTATACATTTGGGTTGGGTGAATTTATTTTCTCAAATATGTTGCTAATATAATCGCTTATGTTATTTATTTTGATATCACCGTATGATGTAAATATGATATCACTGTATGTTGGTCCATTTTGTTCATAATGACAATTTGTCTATATGCCCAATTGATTTGCTTGGCTTCAGTTATTTGGAAGCGTGTTAGATGTCAATAACATTTCCTTTCATTTTGTTGTCCATGTGCGTAACTTTGCCTTAAGCTTTTACCTCTTCTTTGTTGTATGTTAAAGATCAGTTGTTACCAAAGGGTTACTTGTTGCCAATTATTTTCACTCTAATTTTTATCTTCCTTTTTTGCATGTGAAAATTTGTTCGAGTTCACTATGAACACATCATTCCCTTTGCATTTCGGAGAGCCAGTAAAGGCTCAAATTCCCTTTCCGAGTCAGTCAGTCGTTAAAATCGACGAACAGGTCCCGAAGTTGAAAGAATACGCGATAGATCGAGAAAGTGAAAAATTGGGCCAAAGGCCCACTCTTAATTTCAAAGAGATGTATTTTGATATTTTGGGCCTAAGCCCTCGTCATTTTATTTGTTAGTATTCTTGTTAGAATTTAGGACAGGTGGGAAAAGGCCCAAAGGAAATAATATATTTTCCTCGTTAGTTTAGGACAGGTGCAAATAATGGGCAAGAATTGGGCTGAAGGCCCAAAAATGAAAATAGGCCCAAATACTGGTCCAGGCGGACAGGAAAACCAGATTTGGGCCCAAATTCTCTGTCCCTATCTATTTATCTGCTATTATGTGCTTATTTGTTAAAAATTAATATTAAGGTCTCGAAACTTCAAATCCCCAAAAGACGTCCATTTTGACTCAACCGCTTAACCAAATTACTCCTTTTTCACTTGATTTAAAAAACAAATAAATAAATAAATAATAAGTAAATAAGTTTATGAAATACTTCACTTAGATAATATTTCATTATTTTTTCTTTTTTTAAAATAGTCTTAAATTATAAAATAGTCCAATTTTGCCATTCGAGTTAAGTTAAATTATTTTAGCCAAATAAATTAATTATCGGATAACCGCATTAGCGGATATTCTAGGTGCCTTAAAAACCTTCCTAGAATATTAATAGGAACTTCAAACCCCTCTTTAAATATTTTCAATCGATTTCCTGTTTTAATCTTTTGAAAAGTAAGTTTTCTTAATTTCCCTTTAAAAATTAAGTGGCGACTCTTAAAACCAGTCCAAAAATATATTTTCTAAATAAAACAAATCTTTTAAAAATAAGCTTAATAAAATAAGATAAAAGTCAAAATATTTAATTTATATTTATAAAAATATTTCAGCTCTAAAAATGGTATAAAATTTTAAGCTCGGTCAAAAATACGTGTCTACACTCATTAATGAAATGGATCATTTATGTGATGTGCAAGGGTGGAATGTAGTATTTGGACAACGGGTCTAAGCCTTATGGTGTCATTCTTGCATATATAATGATTGTTCAATTAGTCGAATGTTGGAATTTTTAGTAAAAGTTAATTATTGCCCTTCGTAGAATGAGTCTGAATCACTTCATGCATTGATGTGAACCGACAATATTATAGATTTTTTATTAAAGACCTAATAAAGTTTTTGTTGGAAAATCTTAATAGCTTAGTTGGTTGGTTATCTGATCTTTCACCTTATTGGTGAGGGTTTAATTCTCCACATTGTAATCCCTTCCCCATTCCCTTTATTAAAAAAAATAAAGCTTTTGTTATGCGTGGCATATTAGGTCATGACTTTTAAACACAAATCTAAAATGAAAATTAGCATTCATAAACAAGACAACTTAAAAAGTACATATTTTAATCTCACTTCTTATGATATATCTTACTCTATACATCGTATTAGATTAAATCCGTCCCACCTTACATACAGGGGCGGAATTATAGCCCGAGGGTGGTCAGCCGAACACTCTTCGTCAGAAAATTGAATCGTGTATATAGGTAAAATATTCACTATTATCTGAATATATTAAAAGATGACATCCTTAATCATAACAGAGATTGATGGTCCAATGGTAAGTATCCTCATTAAAGTCCCGGGGGTCTAAGGTTTGATCCTCGCTATCTTCATTTTTTATATCAATCTTCTTCACACCCATATAGTTAAAGAAAAAATAATCATTTTTACTAGTTCCATTTTTTAACAGAATCTTCTTCCGACCCAATTATATTTAAGAACGAAAAAATGGTTTGTACACCTAGTTCGTCGAAAAAAAAATTATTCACCCCTTTAAAATTTGAACACTCTTAATAAAATTTCTGGCTCTGTCACTGCTTACATAAGGTTAAATCCATCCACATCCTACATACCGCACCCACACCGTCTCAATGGTCATCTTTACAAACTACATAAAAACCTTATTTTAAAATGAGCTTTAAAGATGCAGGATCAACAGGCTAAGCCCATATTAACGGCTCTAATTACGGGCTATAGAATTTAATTGCTATTCATATAAAGTACTCTTGAAATGATGGTTTTACTAATAGCCCACAGAGGCACAGTAACTTATATAAAGATTCTGAAACATAAAAGAGATTTGTTTTACTGTTTAAAAGAGGACGAATCAATGTAAAGAGTAATGGACCCTAGCTGTGTACAACAAATAATTAGTACACTACCACCATACTTTAGTCCTCTCACCAGCCTAACCTTTGTCTCATTAATTCATCCTTCAAATATCTCATTAAGAGGTCGTTTGGTAGGGTCTATAATACTAGTGTTTGGGGTATTAAAAATTAAGGCGGAATGATCTAGAAGACCCTTGTACTTGACTTCGTTTGTCAGTTGAACTCTTTTACTCATCACTTTGCCAACCAAACCCTTAAACTCATCAGAACTCAATATTTTAAACCCCTCTGACCATTGACCGAGCTTATGTGACATTAATATTAGTGAGTTGGACATATGCGTGATTATACGCGCTTGAAAGCAAGTTAAAACAATATTTTACTTTTAAAAAAATCAATTTAACAAAACTAAAAAATAAGATCCATCTTCTGCAACCCTCCTTCACCCACCCACGACTTTCTTCTTCTCCACCAGCCCTCTCTCCTCTACCCCTCACCACAGCCCTCAACTTTCTTCTTTCTCTAGCCCATTCTTCTTTCTCCAGCCCCACATTCACTCTTCTCCGCCTCTTCTTCTTTTTCTTTTATACAAATCAGTAGCCTCAACTTCTTCTAAAATTTTCATCTTTTTAGTTCAAAAAATATTAGTATCATTATTTTATTAAATGGTTTCAATGAGGAGATGTGGATAATGTGAAGGATGATTGTGACTATTGAAAATTTTAAAACTCAATTGATAAGCTTGAAAAAACTTAAAAAATAATAAATGGGTCTTGTGAATATGTAAAATTAATTAAAAAATTTGATTGGGGTTCATTGAGTTTGTGTTGGTGAACTTGTAGTTGAATATACAAGTTAAATCAAGAAGAAATTGATCTAATGGGTATGAATCTAGTGCTCAATTGTGACCAAATATGAAGAAGATGACTATTTGAAAAGTTTAAGAGATTAAAAATTTGATATATTTGATTTTTTTAAATTTTTTTAGCACTTAATTTCGTACATGGCATTAAAAAATGATGTGGAATTCCACGTGTAATCGCGTCCATTACACGCACACTGACCGGAGGAGAAAAGGGCTTAAAATGTTGTGTTCTAATGGGTTGAAGGGTCTAGTTGGCAAAGTGATGAGTATGAGGGTTCAACTGACAAACGAAGTCAAGTACAGGGGTTTCTCAGGTCATTCCGCCAAAAATTAATGAAGAATATGTCTTTAACTTCATTTTATCTGATATTTATATTTTTTAATTTTGGGTATGCATAAGTAGGTACTTAAATTTGTATAAAATTAAACAAGTAGACACACATGTTCTATGTGAACATAATACATGTAGGACGCCGCATAGGAAACAAAATTATCAGGTAGATGAATGTGTCTGTTTTGTTCTATTTTATACAAGTTTAAGTAGGCATTTGGTCATGCGATATCATATCGCGATATGGAATCGTGAGATGGAATCAACGTTTGGACATGCGATTTTACGCTGATTCCATCTCATGATTCCATATCATGAGATGTGATTCCATATTCTCCAAAAACTATGATATGGGAATTCCATATTATGATTTGAGATATTTTTAATACAAAAAATGATCCACAAGTTTATATTTTGTTAAAACAACCCCACATTTATATCTACTAACCATTTATTTCATATATAAAAAAAAATTATAATCACATAATTACGTTATAAAATTTATTATTCTCACCGACATAAATTTTATTATTCTCACCAACATATAGTCACTTTAACTCACACCAACCGATTGTTGAGTAATAAATGTGTTCTCTTCATTTACTCCAATACCTAATTTATTACTTCTACCGTTTTGTATTTATTACAACTCAAAGTAACAATGTTGGTTCGCCTTCTCGGTCACATGATCGAGAAATGCAAGTTCAACATGAGGAAATTGTCCGTACTATGTGGGAGGATTATATTAAAGACTAGTACACTACAATCTATGTTCAATTTTTTATTATTGAATTAAATTTTGATGAATTAAAGTTAGATGAAACAGTTACTTAAGTGGAGAACAAATAGTTTTGTAATACTTTATTATGTGATTTTATAAATTTTTATTTATTTAGTAAGATTGAATAAATAATTGTGGTTATTTTAATAGTTTTACAACTTATGGGATTCTTATGTTTATGAGAAAATATACAACACAAAAATTCCATATCGCATGTCCAAACAAAACTTCATTTTCATTTCATAATTCCATATTATGATATCATATCATGATACCGTATCACATTGTCAAACGGGCCCTAAGTGTCTGGTTATGCACACTCAAAGTTGGAGGGTGTAGATGCCAACTACAACAAAGCTAAAGGGCATATTTATGTATTGTGCCTAAAAATAATATGCATTGCATAGTTTATATGTTTTTACAGAAATACCCTTCGCAAGTCGGTGGAAAAGGTTTTGAGAGGTGATTGTGATTTTGACCATACTAATGCATGCATTAATTAAAACTTTTCGCATTACTAATATTATGAGTTTTCATGTATTAGTTACATATATCTTAATGTCAAATTAAATATAGTGTATAACTTATACATAGGTTGAAAAAGTGTGTCAAACAAGACATTGATATAATATACAAAGGTAATGAGTGCATTATTTTATTTTAATGAACTTTACAAAACGACCCCTAAGAGGTCAATATATTTTTTTCTAATAGACGTTACAAAAAAAAAGTGTAAAGTCTAGTACATTTTATCTATTTAGATCATATTTAATTCTAATACACATTATAAAAAATAAAGATAACTTCTACCTACATTTCATCTATTTGAATCATATTTATTATTCTGAGTATGTTAATCGTTGAAGAAGTCAATTTATAGCCTATGATTTTAAAGCATAGGCCAACAATCAAGTGCCATCTTTATATAAGAAAAAAAAAAACGTACCTTTTGTGGGGATCTCCAGTGTCTCTTTGTATTTGTCCACACTAACACAACTCAATGGATATATATCCTTTGTGGGGGTTTTCTCTTTTTTATTACACTATTCTAATTTTAAATACAATCCGTCCAGTAGCGTAGCCATATATAATTTAGATGGTCAATCAAACACCCTTCATCGAAATTTTTTAAATATGTATATAGAAAGTCATACAAAATATATAGATCAGAAATTATTTTTTATATATATTAAAAGCTTGGACATCCGTAACAAATTTTTTCACTTCACCTCTAAATCATCACCTAAAAACAGTATATAGAGAGATATTGATGGATGTGGAAAGCAAAAAAGAATGGGAAGAGAAGCCTCACGATTTTTTCAGAAAATTACATATAAACATGAAAAAATCGTCAAATAAACGGGTCATTTGCACTTCTGCCCTAAGTTTGTCTTGCTAATATATTTATGCTCTTTATAACAAATAATTTTTTCATGAAGCATAAATTTATATTTTAATATTATAACATCTCATAAGTTATGTCAAGATACAACTTCGATTAATAAATAGGACCAGATCCGCCCAAATATTAGTTGAGACTCAGTGGCGGAGCCACATGAAGTTGAGGGGTGTCGACCGACACCCCTTCGTCGGAAAATTACATTGTGTAGCTAGACTAAAAATATTTTTTTATGTATATATATTACATATTGACACTCCTTGATTTCTACGCGATTTTACTTCTTTATATTTTGACACTCCTTTGTCAAAGTTCTGGCTCCGCCATTGAGTTGAGTCAAGATAAGAAAAAATGGTGAGTCATATATAGTCCAACCCGTAATTTTTTTTTGTCTAATTATCAAACAAAACTAGTTCGTATAAAATTATTTTTTATTGTGATATGTAACACATCAAATAATAAAATACTACAAATATTTTAGTAAAATTTTCCGATGAACTGAATTTGAAAATATCACACTTTTATGTATTAATATGCATTAATTCTTTCAACCTCTAGACTAGTCCCCTACACATTCTTGCAATTGTCTTTTGTGTTAGGCTCGAATATCGACAGCCCCTCCTCTATTTATGCTATGGTTATTCATAAAATTCTACTTACTCTAAGGGAACTAGCCCAAAATTAAATTAAATTAAATAGTCACGCATTCAAAAAAAAAAAAAAAAGAGTTGGATATTAGTTTATTTAGAAAAATACCCGTTTTATTTAGAATTTTATAACCAGCTAAACTAACACAAAATAATACTCTACTCCATCCATTTTAAAAAGAATGATATTTTTCTTTTCTTGGTAATACTTTTATATCAGTTTTTTCAACCGACATATTTAAAGCTATAAAATTAAATAATATTATTTAACATAATTTTAATTTAAATTACAATACTAAAAAATCTTCATTATTTTCTTAAATTTTATGCCACATCAAATGAAATTATTCTTTTCTATGATCGATCACATGGATGATTTGACGGATCTTGGGAGCTACTATAATAGATATTGTAGAGTGGAGGAAGCTAGTCGGTGATACCACTAGAATCTTCTCTTTCTGGGTTATAGGATCAATTCAATATACTTATTTTAAGTCGAGAGTCTGTTAAAAATAGAGTGATATAAACTTTACGTATATTTTATTTTTTTTAAATATTGTTTATAAAATTACAATACTAAATATATTATTGTTATGACTTAGAGCACGTCTTAATTTGTTGATGACATATAGTGAATGAGCTTTAAGTGGTGATTTTTTAAATTATAGATATAAACAGTTGCAAGTTGGTTTCGATGCAAATATTAGACATTGAGTGAAAAAATTAAAATTAAATACAGTAAAATCTCACTAAATTAATATTCGATAAAATAGTAATCTCTCTAAGATAATATTTTCCTCCGGTCTCGACTTGGCCCCATGGAAAAAATCACCTATTTCGATAAGATAATATATTTTTAGAAGATCCCTACATAAATATATGGTTCCATTAATATTAGAAATTAATAATTCTTTAAAATTACAAATATATCTGAGACAATTTAGTGAAATGTGATTCTATTGTTTTTGTTTTTTGTTAAAATTTATATCTAATTGAAGCTTATCTCTAACTTTTTTATTGCATCCTAAAATTCTGGTGTTGTCTTTTCGAACTACACCATAAAATTACAAAGAGATCGAGCATGTAACTGGTTTCAAAAGTATTGTATTGTCTTCAACTTCATCATCAATATCTGCAATTTCTTCTAAACTCCGAACTATGAACATGAATCTCAAAACACTATTTTAATTAATTAATATTAATTTATCAATTTTAATACCTCTATATATAAAATAATAATATTTCATTGTCTCACCTATATTAATTTAGTGAGGTTTTACTCTAGTCATGTATTTGAATAAAAGTATTGAAATTGTTTAATAAATAGTTGATGTTCAGTAAAATTTATCTGATAAGGTTTTCAATTTGTTAAAATGAATAAATTGTCCTTGAATTTTGTGAAAAAAATATTAATTTATAATATCCGTGTAAACGAGAGAGAAAAATGATGATTATGGATTTCGGAAGTTAGAAGTTTTGTTTTATAAATGATATTTAATGTTAGAAAAAAAATACATGGAAGATAGAATAATACGTAAAATATTTGATCAAACTTTGAATGATATGAGTTTTAACTGATTTTGACTTCAATTTACTTATAACCAATTTGATGGTTACCAAACATTTAAAATGCTTCTAAATCAGACTGTCCAACTAATAAATTTAGCTAACAGTGTCTTAAATCTTTAGCATTATAACCACTCTAATGATTTTTTTCCACTTCATGAATAAGAGTTGTTTTGACTCAAAACAAAAAACGTTACACCTAATTCCTAACCAGTTGATTGTATTTAGACTTCTTTTAATTTCACTTAATTAATTAAAAACATTTAAGCATTTAATAATTCCTAACAATGATTGAAGAAAACTTAAAAATAAGAGTGATGGAAATGGATGATCCTTAAAATGGGAAAATCAGTCAACAATGCAAGAAATAGCAAGTATCTTTTCGAAGCAACATTAGGGTTCTTCTAAGTGAATATAAATAAGTAGGAAAAATTATTTCCCGAGCAAATATATGTCTTGTATTTATTCAAATTAGAATTTTACATCGATTTGCTTTGTTTCTATTCTCTCTGATACATTGACCCGGTCATACTTTAGTATCACATCGTAGACCCCTATCCCAACACTATCTTTTCCTTATCAGTGAACCGAATCATAGTGCATAGGTACTCTTTGATGCAGCGGGAATGTAATACATTGACACAGACCAAACAAATATAAAGTGAATCAATACACTAATATAGAGCTAGCAAATCAATACAATGTGTCACGAGTTTTTGTAATTAAACTATTATAACGTTTGGTTATAGATCAATCTATCGATATGATTGTTAATTAGAACTCAAAGTATCGCTACTTCTAAAATTTCATCTAATAATAGGGAAAATATGTGAAAAAGAAGTGTGTGGGGATTTGTGCAAAATAAGTGAATGGATCTAAAAAAAGGTTAGACAAAAAAGAAAGTAAAAAAAATAAAGGAAAGGACAAAATAGGACGGTAAAAGTATTGACACAACTGAGATGTTTTAATTTTTCACTGACTTGAATTCATTTTTTCTGCAAAGTGAGAAGAGAATGAATGGTCAAATCATCAAAAGTAATGTTTTAGCTAGTCCTTTGTACTGTTTACATATTATCACATAATCATGGCTATATAATTAGTATGTTTATTAGAGTATTAAAAAAACACCATCATTATTCAATTATTTATATTTTCAAAACCCTAGGGAGGCGGAGACGAAAGGGGGGTAGTAGGGTTCTTGGATGGATATATTAATATTTGGAATTTGGAATTAATGTGGATATGGCTTATTGTCCTGGGGTCACAAGAAAGTTCTTCAAAAGGCTTTTTCTAGGGTTTTGTATTCTTCTATTTTTATCTTTTCAATAGTTATTACTTGTATAAGGTTATGGGTGGTAAAGTATTACAACATGAATGTATTTTGACATGTTTTAGTTGTTAGATCAAAACATATTCTTATTTATTTAATTATGCATTTGATTCGATCCGATAACATGTGAGTCTTATTTATCTTTATTCATATCTGAAATTCATTTTTGATGATAGGTGGAGAGATCGAGTCAAACTTGGGATCTCTATATCCTCTAATGTTACATTGAAATGTATTATTATTGCATCTAATAGCTAGTTTAAGTGGTAAGAGATAGTACTCTTTATCTCTTGTTGAATGTATAATAAGTAAATAAAAGTATATATTTGCTTTCTAATAATATTGTAAGTTTTTAGATGAGATAATGATATCATAATCATTAATTCGGTTCAATGTTAAGCTTCGATATTTTGTTGTTCGTGCTTCAGTTAGCAAACTTAAGCGTGTGGGGTGTTTAATTGTCTCATACCGATGGGAAATTGGGATATGCAATATTTGACCTCTCTACATAGTCCTAGTCAATCTCCATATCATGAGCTAGTTTTTGGCAACACATTATCAAAAAAAATTGTACGTGATTGCCTCATGAAAAAGAATTAGATTTTCACGTGACGTCATGTTGAGAATAATTAAGTACCTAAAAGTGTGATTTCTCTAACAAATTATAATAAAACTTTTAAAATAAAATGATCATACACTTCAACATTACTTTTACTCATTTACTTACTATTATGTGTTGAGTGTTTCTAAGAATATACTACTCTCTTCATCTCAATTTATCTGACACCATTAGACTTAACACTAAATTTAAGAAAGAAAGAAGTGTGTCTATAAATCATTTCATTAAAGATAAAATAAAATTTTGATATTTTTTTTTATATCAGACTAAAAAAAAAAGAGTATCACATAAACTGAGAGTAATTGCGATGAAAAAGGTTAAAGCATACAATCTAAAACTACAAACAATGAAAATAACAAGTGAATGGGTGTATTTGGGAGCTTTATAACGCCCCATGCAAAGGTCGTTTTCTAGCTCCTCTCCCCCACATCTGCCGCATTCTGCCTTTCAATTCATACACACAACATTGGGAATGCCAACCACACAACATATGTTTCATCTTTTCTCTCTTACTTAATTCATAAATTTTAAAAACCATATTATAAAAATAAAATATACATACACATCCATGCATGTGCATTGTCTACTATGCATAACATCCATACATACACATAACATCCAGCACCAATCTATAATAAACAAGACCAAGACATTAAGTAGAGTGCTAATAGTGAGGGAGAAAAAAAAAGGGATTTTGCCCTCTCTGACTCTTATCTTCTTTCCTCAAACTCATATCATCATAAAATACAAGGAAGTGTCAAAAGGCATCAATCAAATCAAATCAAATCAATCACAAAAGCAGGAGGAACCAATCAGTTTGCAAAAGAATAAGAGAAATAATATAATGTCCTCTTCAAATAGCTTGTCATTGGACCACCTTCCTCCTCCTCCTCCGCCTCCACCTCCTTCCGAGCAGCTCTGCTATGTCCATTGCAACGTTTGTGACACCGTCCTCGCGGTATATACACTATATACATATACATATACATACTAGTTTTTGAATCAAGAATTACATATGTATATTTTATATTTTCTTATTAGGGTTTCTTGTGATTTTCAACTTAAGTTTTTTCTTTTAGGTCGTTTGGTTCAAAACAAGGTTATCCCAAGATTATAATCTTGATTTAATCTCATCTTCTATATAATAATAATCCCATCACGGATTTTGTGTAAGCTTTATTATAGTTTTTATTTACTATTAGTTAATATCCTTAATCAAATACTCAAATAATTTCCTAATCCTCTAATTTACTAGAGTGGTTTTTTCACTCTTTTTTTTTTTTTGCAAAGAAATTTTTTTCCCGATTATTAAAGGAGTTAAATATCAAAAGAAAGAATACAAGAGGGGGGTTTGACCTTATCTCGAAATACAACAAGAGGATAAATAACTCGATAAAAGGAGGGTTAGGAGATCAATATCTACAAACTAAACCCCTCAATTATGAAATTAATCTATATTAGCCAACAAAAAAAGTTGTGGTTCTAACAATTTGTGTTTTTTTTTTTTTTTTTTATGATTGTATTTTTAGGTAAGTGTACCGTGCACAAGTTTGTTCAAAACTGTGACGGTTCGATGTGGACACTGCACTAATCTTTTACCTGGATGGCTTTTGCCTTCCACTAATCATCATCATCATTTTGGTCACACTTACTTCTCTCCTTCCCACAATCTTCTGGTTTGTACTGACTCTCTCGCTATATATATACATCGCTCTCGTTTGGCTACAGATTTTGAAGTTATAATTTGAAAATGTAAGTTTTTGAAGTTGTGTGAGTAGAAGTCCCAAAAACTGGCTCACAGTTGATTTACTGTGAGAACTTGAAAATATTTGAAGAATACATTTTCAAAATCTATGGTCAAACCCTAGATAAGAGTATACTTTTTTTGAATTTGTCAGAAAAATTTGATAAATTACAATTGTTTTTAATTTGCAGGAAGAAATAAGCAATGCAACCCCAAATTTCTTGATGAATCAGAGTAACTCAGCTCATGAATTTGTGCAGCTGCCTGCTCGACCTGGATTTGATGATCTTCCTAGACCGCCACCCGTTATTAACAGACGTGAGAAATCTTAACAAATTATCTTATATTAAGAGTTTAAGTTATATGTACTGACACGATAAAATACTAAAAATTTAACCCTAAATTCAAAGAAAGACTGATTTTTTGTGATGCTTCTTATTAAATAAAGTAGTACTACATCTTTTTTTTCTTTAACATATACCAACTCTGAGTTTTTTTCTAAATTTCCCTGACTTTACTTTGTGATGAAAGATGAAACTAAAAGATATCAAGTATTTTGTGTATGAAAGTAGAAAGACTGTTTGCGATAAACGTAACTGGAGTTATTTTTTAATTTTGGCTCTCTCTTGTATGTGCAGCTCCTGAGAAGAGACAGCGAGTCCCTTCTGCTTACAACCGATTCATCAAGTAAGACTCATAAGTTACTGTCTTTCAATTTGTTTGTCTTATTTTGATTTGATACGAATTTAAGAGAGTGAAGAAAACTTTGAATTTTGTGGTCTTATATTAAAGATATATCAAATGTACTAAAATGCACTTTAACTTTTAACCATGTCATGTAAAAAAATTAGAACTAAAGAGTTGCTAAAAAGGAAAAAGATTTTCTTTTTGATACGGATTAAAAAGAAATGTTGGACAAACAAATTGAAAATCTTGAAATGAAGGGAGTATAATGCACACATTCAGACATTTTTTTCTATAATTAAAATACAATTACAAATATCTTATGAAGGTATTTATTAAGTATATATTTTTATTTTCATATGAAATTAGACTATATATTAGTGTTTACAATTTTGTGCAGGGAAGAAATCCAACGCATAAAAGCAGGGAATCCTGATATTAGCCACAGAGAAGCCTTCAGTGCCGCTGCAAAAAATGTATCAGTATTATCTTAATTAGGGTTTCGTTTAACTTTCATTTAGAACGTATAGGGGTCATTTAGTTCGCAGACTAAGTTATCTCGGAATAATAGTTATGAAATTATTATCTTTGGACTAACTTATTCCACTTGAAAGGTACGATAAAATAACACCTAAATTTGATGGGATAAGCTGGAATGGTCATGGTTAAGTTTGGAATTAAATTATAGTACTTTATTTAGTTGAAGAAATAAATTTAACTTAAACTTAATCATGAGATATTTCATCTTATCCCACGAACCAAACGACTAAAATATTTCCGTGTGCGACAACAAAATCTTGATAACTGAGAACTAGGGTTTATACCATATGTTTTTATTTAAAGCTAAGTTTCGTACGTGATACTTTTTTTCTTTTTGTTGATGACACAGTGGGCCCACTTTCCACACATTCAATTTGGTCTCATGCCTGATGAGACTGTTAAGAGGACTAATGTGCGTCAGCAGGTACATTCGAATCTCACTGTTATCCATTATTAAAAAAGAAAATCATGTGTTAAACACTTGAATAGAAATCAAGTCGGCATGTGAGGGACATTTTGATGTGTGCTCTTTATAACAGTTTAAATTTTTTGATAAGATTATCACACGTTTAATATGTTTTTGTTTTGTTGGTAGGATGGAGAAGAGGTTCTTATGAAAGATGGTTTGTTTAATACATCAGCCAATGTTAGTGTGTCTCCTTACTGATGATGGGATGAGAATCAAAAGTGAACAAGTTTTGAGATGGATGCAGAAGCTATATTAGTAGCTAAATGTCTAAGTGTCTAACCAATTAATGTGACTCTTTCTAGCATGTTGAATGTGTAATTTTCTTTCTTTTTATCTTTGTGTTGAAGTGTACTTTTGGCTTCAATGTTTCAACTTTTGCTTGAACAATATTCACTTTTTGCTTTTTAGCACTACATTTTCATGGCCTATAATTTATAGTTTTGTACTACTACTACTACTATATATTGTGTTGTATTAAAAGTTAACCACAGATGAAACAATAAAGATAGGTAAATACTAGTGGTTATATAGAATTACCCTTAACGTCAATATATATGTTGTTGGTGGGAGGTAACAAGATTCTGTGGAATTAATCGAGGTGGGTGCGTGTAAGGTTCACCTTGACACCATGATTATTTGAAACCCTATCTATAGGTTGATATCTTAAGTTAATTACAACAATATTACAAAAACTCTTCAATTTAAGTAAAAGACTTTGCAAGTGAAACTCTAAGACGAATAGACAATGTACTAGATCAGTTCGAGACTTCACAAGTACTATCCTACTGGCAAGGTACGCCCAAGGTTTCATTCAAATCTCCTTTGGCGGAAAATTAATTATAATATTTATATATAGTAATATTGTTTTTTACGTATATATACATTAAATGTTAAACCTTTTTTTTAACTTTTTCGTGTGTTTGCTTCTTCATATTTTAAACCCCTAAATGAAAATTTTGGCTCCACCGTTACTGATCACAAGTCAACTTTTATCAGTAAGATTCCAAGACAATGTCATAGAATTTGAAACATCTACATTTAAAATTTCAGCACAATATCTGAAGTTTTACTATTTGACAGAGGTAAAAACACTAAGATAAAATTAAACATTGCATTTTGGATTTGGTGTGTGCTTGTGCGTGTGTGGGGTGGGTAGGTGGGTGTGGGGGGGCTATAAAATTATAATAGTATTTAAAAACAATATGAATTTCCTAATCTGATAAACTTCCGCTATACAATTAAATCATGATATCAATATGCAAATACAACTCAAAAATTGAGAGGAAGTGATTATTTTTATCAAAGGGAAGAATATTGAACTTTGTTATTATCTCATCTAAAAGCTTAAGTAGTTAGAAAGAACACACTTTATTAGTTAATTGTATTCCCAACGTGCCCCGACACGTGCTTAAACTATTAGAGAAAGCACACTTAATTTGTTAATCATATTCTCAACAAAGAAAAGTCCTTTCACGCTTATATTAATGTGATATTAAAGTCATAATTTTTCAAGTATATTCAAATAGTGGTTATAAATTAAAGGGGAAATTACGCGGATAAATAAATATATATTAGTTAATAAGCAAACATAGCTATAGTTTGAATTAATTGTTACTCACAACCTCTTTTTAGCTATAATTACGCGTGCCTCTCTTCCTTTCTCTCGCCTCTCTCATCTCTCATACATATACAAATACAAATTATACATATACATATACAATTATATGACAAATATACAAATACAATTTGCCTCTCTGCCCTTTCTCCTCCCTCTCCCAATCTCGCTCGCCTCTCCCATTCTCGCTCGCCAAATATACAAATACATATAATTATCTAATAGATATTCATATACAATTCGATAGATATACAAATACAATTCACTTCTCTCCACTCTTTGCCTCTCTCGCTCGCTTCTCTCCTCCCTCTAACATGAAGTTACGAATCGTAATTAGCAAACTATAGCTATGGAGTTTAATTAAGTTATTTTTAGTGGCTATTTGTGAAATTTCCTCTAAATTAAATATTGGCCCAAGTGTTTGGCAATCCCAGGTCAATCTTTTACCAAATTTTGAGTAAATCCACTACATTGTAGGACCAAATCTCTGGGCCCAAAGCAGTCTAAGAGCCTGTTTGGATATCAAATCATGAATTGAAACTAGGCGTTGATTTGAAATTGAAATTTTGTTTGAACATGCCATTAGAGTTTTTTAAGTTATAAGTTTTCTCCTAAACATGAAGTATTTAATGCCTCTTTTACATTTTCCTTTCATTAGTTAGCTTCATAATGACATTCAGGAGACATGAAGAAGAAGAAAAGAAATGTGGACCATTTATATGATTGTGTTATACATTTCAACAATTAATATAATATAATGTTCAAAAGTCATGTGATTTGCTATTAATTAGTTCAACTTATTCTCTTTACTGTTCAATATATCTTTTCATTGTGTCATAGAAGTGACTGGTTTATGATTCTGTTGGTTGTTGCCTTAATAGAAATGGAAAAAGAAGGAGCTGATCCCCACAACAAAATAATGTGCCATAAGAAAAACAAATCCTAAGAATAATAATAATAATAATAGTAATAATATTATACCAAATTTATCTTTATAGTAAGGAATGAAGTTTGAACTTTTAATCATGTCACGTTGTATTCGATAGTGAAGTCAATATACATAAAACAAAATATATAAATAAGTCAAGATAATTCAATGTATAATTAACGGTCTTTGATAAATGTGGCTCTTGATTTTACTCTCTCTGGTTTTAAAATATTCGATGTTTCGGAAAAGCTTCGTGTTGGTTGAGTGTTAATTAAGTGACAATGTTTAGAGAAGGAAAAGGTAATTTAGATAAATATTAGTATTTAATTAAAATTATTGAATATTAAGTCTTATTGAGAGTACAAATACCTTTATGAACCAAAGAGAGTAGTAACTTGTAAGTTCTTTCCTTCATTTTATTCTAGTTTGCAATTATATCAAAAATAGATATTTTATTTTACTTATCTATTTTAGATTATTATTTTTTATCCTAGCCTTAGACCTTAATATTGAATAATTACATAGGTAAATTTAGAATTTCAAAACACTATTTATAAAGTTAATTTGATAAAATGGATGGAGTACTATATTATTTGTATTTCATTTATGAGTTATGACAACCTAGGCACCTCACGTGAATTCATGTGACGATTTTGGCCCCAAGTTTGACTACGGTTAGACAAAGAGTATTATTATTATTATTATTATTATTATTTTACCTTTTTTTTTGGCAAAAATTCAAAGGCTAACATAACTCTTTTTCGATGTTATAAGATTGTGATGGGATGGATAAAATTTATCAAAAAAAATTAGTAGAAACTTTTTCTTTTTGAACGAGCCTTTTGCGGCACAGGTGAATATCATTCGTCGAGTGGAAGACCAAAAAATATAGTTCTAAGTACATGTAAGTAGAAAAAATTATAGTCAGATATCATTTGAAAATCTACGTTATAAAATATGTACATAGTTTATACACTACATATACAACCAAAATATATCTGATGATGTATATTTCATCCATGTTGATAAACTAGATGACCGAAGAGTACATTTATCAACCCAAAGTAATCAGCAGGGTTATAGGAGTAAACATAACAAGAAAGGAGATGCATTTTATATTTGCTTAATTATCTGTAAAGAATCAATGCAAATTTGATTTGATTCGTGACTGCAAAATAAGTCCAGGCTGGTACTTTGAAATCAAATATTCTGAATTTTGGACCACTTATTATTATCCAGAGAAGCATATATGCTACCTTATAATAAATCCAAATTTTTATTAAATTTTAGTCTCAAGACAAAATTTCTCAACTATTTGGCTGGTTTTGTTTCCCCAATATCTTTTCTTGTGAAAGTAATTTAGCTCAATTCAGAATATAATTGGCAAAATGTTTTAAATGTAACCCTGCTAAGTATGGATTAACAATTGCCAAACCTTTTTAAAAGGAAATTTTGAAAAAAAATCAGCAAGCACCTTTCTAGCTTCTTTGCTTCTACGACGCGATAACTTTGTTTATCATTTCATGGTTTGACACAAAAATACCTTCGAGTAGCTCAAAAATACCCTCTTTAGTCTCCACTAACGTTTACTCCAACTCAAATGAAAAATAACCAATTTTATCTGGTGTGTGACCATCTCAACAAACTTCTATTCTCACGTGCAAGTCTGATTCTTTTTTCATGGATCAAGCACGTGAAAAATCTTTTTGATATAGATAGCGATGAAATTCGATCTCAAGACCTCTACCCGTTCTGATATCATATTGAAGTGTACGACCATATCATCTAAAAGTTATTAAAAAGAACACATTTTATTATTTAATTGTATTTTCAACCTCCGTTATTGTTCAATCAATAACATTCCCAAAAATGCGAAACCGATGAAATTAGACCTTTTAAGTAGATTATAAATCATTCTTAACAACAAAAACAATCATTTATTTTGTAATTAAGTAAATGAAAGGTACAAAATGGAATGTAGAAATAAAATGAATGAATAGTAGCCATTACATAAGATTATAGAAAGAATGTGTAGAATTACCAATAAATTAAACAAGCATCATATCCGGGGGAGCATTTTTAACACAACCGGAAATAATAATGAAAATTACAAGTCAAAAACAATGGAGTAATAATAATAATACTAATGGCCTTCTTCTTCTTGATATCAACATAACTACAACTAAGACAACCTACATCTTACAAATTAAATCAACAGACAGACCTCACAAAGTCAGGCTCCCGCAATTTTTAACACAAAAACAAAGCATTCACTGGAAAAGGTTTCTACTGGAACACAACGAATATCGCGGATACCAGCATGATAATCATGAAGGAGAATTTCGATCCGTTGCCTCTCATGGATGTTGCATATGATATATCTTGTGGCCTGAATAGTAATGAACTATGTTAGAAAAATAGCAACAATTTTTAAACACTTAGGTGTAAAGATATTTGTTGTTTACTTACTTTTGTAGTTTGCCAAGTTGGCCACAGAAGAGAGCATTGTCTGGCATTGGCAACTCTGTCTTGTTAGTAGGCTCGGAGTTAACAACCCTGATGTATGTTTCTTGTCCTAGAAACCACGAGTCGAGGTTTTCTGTCCTCAGGTTCCAAACTCCAACATTGTCAAGGGAGACCAAGATTGCTGTCCATGCCCCGGGGAAAACCTGCGAGCAGCATAGGAAATATTAGGCAACAGCAAATGTTTCTCAATCATCATTTCGAATAAAGTTGGTAAAAGGAATTCGTTCATTGGCATATATAACATGTTGAACAAGCTTAGTACGCGTTCAATAGTTTACATTTATTTGAGAGGCAAACTACAAGCAAACTGAATTTTGAGTTCTTGTTTAAGGTAAGCAGTGATATTATTTAAGGCAAACAACTTATGACTGACATATACAAGTAAGAACAGAATTGAACTCATCGGGTTGTAAGTGGTGTCATTGATACATATTGCATATATTTACTATCAACCTTATTTCACCGTTCTAATAGACTTCTCATTACTTTCTTGGCACAAAAATGAAAGTGCATGCTGGCCTGGTTCTGGAGCAATATGAGGGTAATAAACAGATATCGCAGACTAATGGCTATGTTGAATAAAGGATTGTAAGCATGTACTAGTCACGAATCTTGAGAAATTCACAAGATATAAAAAGGACTACCTGTGTTGTGGTGCGAGCTATTCCATCCCATTTGTTGTAAGTACCCCTACTATTATTTGACCACACGCCAAAATCCATCCTGCAAGTTTGCATTAGTGAAAAAGTCAGGTTCAGAGAAATGAGTTTTCAGTTTCATGTTTGAATATGATGAACATTGAGACTTGAGAGGACACCAGATCATACCCGACCACAAAAAAGGCATATCCACTCATATGGTATGTGTGCATTTTGGTATCATTATTCTGTAATATTATTTCCATAAATCCCCTGTAGGTACCATTGATAATAGAGGTTTCCATCTTAGGAGGTCCGGTTAGTGGTGCCGTAGGGAAATCTAGCTTATATACACCCTTTAATTTGTACTGGTCAGCAAGTCTGATTGGTGTTTTAGGATTAACAAATGAAATCCCATTAAGTGTTGTTCTCCTTTTTCCATCTACCATCTGTGGCGGCGTATTTTGGACCACGTATATCTCTGTCACATTAATTGAGCCATATCTGAAAGAACCTTGAGGATTTGGGCGAGCTCCGCTGGCAGTTACATTCCACCTACATAGCATACACCATAACACCAAATGATAAGACGCAGAAAAACTTTACAGTCTGATAAATTTGTTCCCAACTACCTACATCTTTCTGATACAATTTGATAAGTGCATTGGGGAGAGAAACAAACCTAATAGATCTCGCCTGGTTCATGGAGAAAGTTTTGTCGAATTCATCTTGTGGTGGTTCAGGAAGAGGGCCGTGTGCCTTTCCTTTCGAGTTTGTATATTTCAAAATGCCTACACCAGTGACTCTTTGCCATTGTGATTGGTTCACAAATCTGGCACTTGCCACGATGTAGTAATCAGAACTTGCATTCTGATCCATGGATACCAAAAAAGAGTAAGATTGTCCAACATGTATATCTAAGCTAGTATAATTTTGCTGCACAGTGTATGATCCCTCTGCTTCTGCTAAAAGTAAGTTATGATTCTGAATTCTGAAGTTCAAGCTGGTTGATATTCCTACATTGCTTACACGAATTCGATAGGTTTTGCCTGCAGAATCATAATTTTAACATTATAAAGCAACCAAGAAGAGAAGTGTATCACATTTTAGATAACTAGCAAGACAAAGTAACAGCCTTAATGAGAACTTTGGATGCATTATTTCGGAGAACCTTTTTCCTTCTCGATATTAATGAAACACAAAAGCATAAACATTTACAAGAAGGTTGAATCAAACTCCAAAGTTTCTAGAGAAAGTTTTATAGATGTCTAAACAGCAATAATGCAAATTTTCATAAGATTTGTGTTGTTTGATTAGAGAAAGTGCAATAAATAGCATGAATTAATCTAATCGCTAACGACTACATAAATCTTACTCCTTTCAAACAATGAGTCCACTTCTAGCACAATGTAGTTTACCTGGATGGACAGTGATTGTTTCATAGTCAATGCCATCAGGCACAATAGTATCATTATATCTGTAAGGACCTTTTCCATTAATTAAAACACCATCTGGTTTTCCTAGATCTTTGCCAGCAAGAAGAGTGCTCCTCAAAGACTACATCCAACAACAAGCAAGCAAAGGTACACATTACACACTTATACTACAACAAAAGCTTTAAACAATATACTTATCATGTCATCGAGCATAGAGACTAACCGTGTGATTTCTGGTGTACCAATCACCAATCATAATAGTTATATCATCATATGGTAAATCAAAAGGAATTGGGATTTCCTCCCTGTTATTAATAGTAATTCCACCAAAACCCCCTGATGCTCTCTGAAAATGCAGAGAAGGGAAATAAAAGAAACTTCCAATTTGGTCCTTGACCTGAAATTGGTAAGTCCAGTTCCACTTTGAAGGAATAGGACAGTTTGTTCCTGGTAAACCATCTTGCCAGGTACTCCTCTTCTGCTGAACCCCAGACCTATTTTACCACAAAAAATCAGCTCAAATGCACCAAAAATAGAAAGAACAAAAACCCATTATGTACTCAGCAGCTTTGTTGCTCAGACTCTTCAAAAATGTCAATGCGTGTCAGATTTCTAGTAGAGTATGACATCGAAAGTGAAGAGTCCGCACAACTTAGCTCAAGAGGAAGTATCTTACCAATGTAAGAGAAGTTCTTCATCTAATTTGTTCCTCACATTAACAACAACATTGTCATTAGTAGTTACATTCATAGTTGGTCCAGGAAACTTTCCATTAATAGCAATAACCTGAAAAAAGATTTATAAGCTAAAAATGTAACTCAAGAAACCACAAATACACTAACACTATAAGCTTAAAGTTCAAAACTTTAACATCAATATCCCATAGATCTGAAATCAAACACTATACAAATCATCAAACACTTGCCCTGCTACTTAGGAAGCAACAATGTAAGGTAAAAAACAAAGAGATCTGAAGAAACATACCTGTTGAGACACCCCAAGTGGAGAAGCATCAATGTAAGAGACCTCAAAGTTAAAAAACTTAAATGGATCTCCAGCAAAACTTAACCCCATAAACAAGAAAATGCAGATAAGGGTAATTAAGAAAGACCAAGTAGTAGAAGCAGAAGAAGAAGAAGAAGCCATTGAAGTTCAAAGTAAGTAAAGATCAAAACTTTGAAGATGTTTTTACAATAAAGATTCAAGAAAATGTTCTTTTTTTGTGTGCAATTACATTATATGGATAGAACAAAGAAAAAAATGAGGTGAAAAGACAGCAAGAAAGCAAAAAACAGAGTAAGCAGCTAAGAGAGAAAGTTGCAAGTAGTAGTTCTATTTTACATATTAATAGTATAATAGGAAAGTGGGCAACGGTTCAATTTACTTTATTTGGGGTACATATTTGTTGGCCATAGACTATGGTGGTGAGAGAGAAAGAAAAGGAATGGTGGTGCTAGCTTGGAATTTAGAGGGTGCTTAGATCAAAGTTTTGTCGGTCCAAATGGTTAACACACACTATTTCGTGGAGACAGATAAGTTATTTTTGAAATATTAGATGACTTAGTGTCCATTTGAATTGACTTATTTTAGGTGTTTTTAAGCTAAAATAGTTTTTAATCAGTTTTGAAGTGTTTAGATAAAGTTAAAAAATACTTATAAGCACTTATTTTAAAACCAAAATAATAAAAATAAGTCAAAAGTTATAAGTTAGAAATCCTAACTTGTGGCTTTTGGCTTATAAGCCATAAACCAAAAGTCAATCCAAACAGGCCCATATACTAATAATAAAGGTGATATAATAAATTATTATTTTTAAAGAAGGTGTCGAGTCAAATATGGCAAACTAAATAATAAATATAAAGCTAGCATAATTATTAGGGTGCACATGAACAAGAGCAGTGCATGGAGAGCTTTGGAAAACAGAGTGTATTCAAGAAAAGGAAAGCGTGTATTCGTGTGTAATGTGTGTGTGAGAGAGAGATGATAGACCAGAAATCAGCCAATGACAGATAAGATATATTGGAGAAAAATATTAAAATATATATATATATAAAAAAAAACTTTCACAAGGGAATGAAATTACTAAAATGAAAATATAGGGTGTATGTGCATCAGTCAAAAACTCTTAATATAATATGATAATTAGTTTCAAAAATTTGATGATCATTATAACAAATTTATTATTAGAAAAAAGTTTAAATATATATGTCATTGGTTTTATTTGAAGAAAGTAAAAGGATATTATAACCTTGTTTGATTTATACGTGGAATGCACCATAATGAATTTTTTCAACTAGTGGCTGAGCCTCCTCGGTTCGACAATCGAAGGGTGTTAATTTTAAATTTTTATTAGAAAATTATTTTGTTATATATAAGTAAAAGAATCATATATTATATATTTCGTATTATATGTTAAATTTTTCTAATTTTTTGCTAATGTTTATTTATTTTATGTACTTTGGATCCTATGAAAGCTCTAGCTCAGTCATTAATTTCAGCTTGATATACTTGTTAGTGTACCTCAACAAATACAACATACGTACCAATCAATAATACAAATAGATTATTTTTTTTATTCGCATTCGATATTCGATATTCGTATTAGAGCCCAACTATTTTAGATTCGCATCGTGTAGGACCCCGAAAGGAAGTGTTTCCTACCAAAGATTTTTTCATATACAGAATTCGAACTCGAAACCTTTAGGCTTAAGAGTAGCTCCGTCCAACACAAACACTTGTAAATGATGACTTGTGATTTTTCCTCCTATAAATGAAAATATTAAAACAATACAAAAAGTTGTCTTTAGAAGAGAAAGAAATACGGATTAAAGTTTGGACCCAAAAAAAATATGGACCAAAAAGAAAAACAATACGGATTATAGGTACTAGCTAGAACCCAACAATTTACAGTAATATGGACGTACCACAAATTATTTAAACATTTCCTTAATAATATCATCACTTTTGTCTAATAACGTATATATATTTTTCAAAAAGGAGGAAAGGTCTAATTGATTAGCATTAAATTAAATATTTTCAGTTTAGTTAACATTTTAGTGTCTACTGTCTAGGATGTCCTATTGGAAATAAAAGTTATTTCATAAAGAGAGTTCTAAAAATTATTAGGGTAAATATAATAGTTTTTGTTTTTACGGTCAACTCTACTTTATATTTATTGTATGTATATATGGTATACGATTTGGAAAGATAATGTATAAAGTGTGATGGATTAGGTTAAATTGAGGAGCGTGATGTCGAGATAGGTTATTTTTTATTTGTGAACTGAATATCTCACCTGGCGACTATGGACTTGAGCTTCGAAACCACAATCATTCAATTGGATTCAAAATGTCGCCTTGAAGACCTTTAGAACATGAAACACTACTTTTAAGTTGTTCGTGCTCCTTTTGATGATCAAGACACAATAGAAACAATCAATCTATGTGGAGATAATATTTGAAAATACTTTTAAACTTTCACATGAATTCAGACTAACTATCATAAAAACAAAGTGAAAATGTGAAAAATGATTCAACAATTATTCATATTTTTTTCTCAACTACATTAATTAACCTGAATTTTGCTCGTGGTTTAGGAGGCTCAACTGATACATCATAAAGACCGTTACAAATTAGTGATTTCAGTCGTGCTTCAATCATTAATCTTCTACTAACACAATAACCTTGTAAAATATTTCGTCTTACCATTTACGCGCTATCTATTTGGTATATCTAGATTTATGTGCCCCAACATATTCTATTTGCAAAAAGTTGTACCCTATTGAGTAATTTTTCAAAAACATAATTAAAAAATGTGATTTTTTTTTTTTATTTTTAGGTGGGGTAAGGGGGTTGTTTGACAGCCAATGGACAGTTCAGAGTGAGGCATATAGTAGCATCACGCCTACTCATCCTTTAAAATTGAGAACCAATTTTGGTCCTCCATTTTTTTCCTATTTGGTGTTCGATAGTTTTATTAAAGGTCAATTAATTTAAATTCGTATTATATAGAATTTCATTCAGAGAAAGTACTCCCTACCTAAAAAAAAATTCACATATTTAAGACTCAAATTCGAGAATTTTACTTAAAGAAGAAGCAGCTGGCCCAACTGTTGTACCTTATTTGTATCATGTCTTGTGTTATTATTTTTACCGGGGGGATATTTTAGATCCTTCTAGAGCCTATTATTAATTAGTACTACATTTATGATTAATCTACTTCTAAATAAGCACTTATTTTTGTTGTTAATTCTAAATGAATCCAAAATAACAGCTCTTAATTGCTTGCTTCTATTTGTAGGACAGTTGTAATAAATTACAACTATAGCTTAACTTCAAAATTATCGTATCTCAAACTATAAATTTGTCCAGAAAAAGTTCACATTGTGCTTTGTCTACTAGCAATAATATAAATACCTTAAAGCAAAAAAAAACTAAGTCTATGAGATTTGAATCATGATTATTATATATTTTTTTATATTTTAAATAAAATATTTGATAAAACTTATAAAGTCTGAACTAAAATTACAATTTACATGATTTTGTTGAATTTGTAATTATCATTATGGCTCCGCGTCTAAATTCCTTCGATATCAAGTAAATGAAATGCTACCAACTTCTTATATTTTTCATTAGTATTGAAATTAATTTTAGTAATTAGCTAGCTAGTATACCTTTTCCCTTTTTCTTTTCTTCTATATATAATTAGATTGCGTCTTTAATTAGTTGATTCTTTATTACTTCTCCTGATAATCAAACATTACTTAATTTCACTAAAAACAAAAGTCTTTAGAACAATCGTAAAGTATACTCTTTCTGTTTTAATTTGTATTAATACTATTTTCTATTCTAAATCTCCAGATGATTTACCCCATTTAAATATTCTAACCAGCTTTATTTCTTTCAAATTTTCGGATTAAACTAATTAAGTATTTAGGTATTTTATATATCATACTAATATACTAATATAGTACAGTACAAATAAAATTGATATTTTCAAGTTTGTATTCAATCGAAAACATTATATATACCAACATGAATGACAACTTGTAGAGAAGCAATACTATTATTTTATTTTCTTGAAAAACTACGGCTCTATTTTAAATAAGATTACTAAAAATGATTATTGGAATTTGATTAAAATAAAGTAATAAATTTCCATTTGTGAAAAATAAAATAATTTCAAAAAGAAAAAAATGTCAATATAATAAAAATGTCCACATCATTGCCAGCAGGTTATCGAGGCAACGTGTGAGGCTTTTTTCGGTGGACTCAGCCATTAATGACTATAGTTGGTCCTATTTGCGGCTCTTTCTATTTTCTACTTTCTCACCGTAATCGATTATTCGTATTGAAATTTTAATTAATTTATAATTGTTTTATATAATTTGGATTAACTTTGGCTCGTAAAGAAAAAGTATATATGTTAGCGCTATGGCTTACGTAGATGATCAAATCAGATAATTTTTTCTTTAATTTTTTTCACGGAATTTAAAATTATTATAACAAATAAATATTTAACGATTGCTAAAATTTATTTTTGATGCGGCGTATATTATCTTCTCACCACTATGATTTCTAGAATGTAATCATCAGCTCTTAGTCAAAACCCATGTGATATTTTTGTTTTTTTGTTTTTTTTAAAAAAAGGAATCCATAGCCCATTGCTCCCACGAAATGATTTATTTCTTATTTGGAAAGTTCTTTATATATATATATATATATATATATATATGATTTAAAGAAAAAGTTTTTGTGACAAAACGACATTACAATAGGGTATTCCATTAAATTATTATTAAAAAATGAGGAAGTCATTTTAACTTGAACGGCTCATCATCATTAAGAAACAAGTTACTACTATGTTAATGTGTATAAGAAATGATTAATTAGTTGATCTAAGGACACATTTGCCATTTGCCAACATAGCTTTTACTACTGAAAACTAGGAGTCCAGAGTACTCCCTTCGTTCACTTTGACTTGTCATATTTTGACTTAGCACACCCATTAAAAAAATAATTATTGATATAAATATTTTATCAAATTTATCAACTATTAAATAATGTCTTGGAAAATAAGAATTTAATGCTGAGGGTAAAACATGGAAAAAAAATATTATCTTTTTTTAATATATAAAAAATTACAAGAAAAAATGAATATTTATTTTATAAATAAATGACAAATAAAAAAAAACGTCGGAAAGTATCTTTTATTTTTTTACGTAGACTCAGAAATTTCTGGTGAATTAAAGTGAGGACATTTTATTAGTTAATGAAAAAGAGACAAAGAAAAAGTAGAAGCTATTACTACTTTAATAAACAAGTCTCTAGACAGTCCAATAATGTTATACTAAATGGCTAGTTACGGTAATTGTGCCGCTCAATTCTATTTTAGGTTACACGTAAAAATAAAAAAAAAATAGAAAAAAGGGACTTACCAACTAGTAATGCTTTATAAATTAAAAAATCAACTTTCGTTCTCCTATATTTTAACTAATAAATTCCAACACTCTCTTGTCCATTTTTTTTTTATTCAAAATGCTATAATCGATGTTAGTTTTACTTATTCGACTTAGTACTTAAGAGATAATTTATTAATTTATACATATTTTATTCTTATTATTAAGTATTACTCTGTTCATTCACTAACTATAGTAGATAAATTACACTAATAACTTATATTATTAGCTTAACAATCCAATAGTGATTTGTGCATGTGAGGGCATGCAGAAGATAATAGTCAAAGTCAATGAACTTGTGGGAACATGCTTCAAACAAACAGTTTCATCCTCAAGAAAAACATAAACAAAAACACTAATTTATGTTTAACTCCTCCACCCCATGATTAGGTGAAGGGACGTGATTTAATGCACATTCTTAGCTAAAAAATTATGTAATGTATTAATGGTAAACAATAACTATTGTAAGTGTATTTTAATTTTGTATATTCTTTTAACACAATTTAACAAGAGATTTTAACGTCCTTTGCTTAAATTTCTGACTCCGTAATCCTCCAACCCACCACACAGCCTCCAAAAATAGAAAAAAAAAACAAAAGGATTATAGTAGTAAAAAATTGGATAGTGGGATTTAAAACACCGTATTGTAATGCAAGCAGCAGTGCAGAAATTGACCATACATGAAACCCAACGGATAAAAGTTAGACCATGATGCATATTGTATAGTGTAGTGGTCCATTGTTAACCTGGGATTTTAATTTTGTTTATATTAGGGGTGACAAAATGAGCTGACGAAAATTTGATATGTTCAACTCGTTTAAATTTGAGTCAACTATTGATCCATTTATTTATAAGTTCAATCTATAAAAGTTAAGTTAATATATTATTCAGATTGACACACGAGAAAATTTGTCAAAAAATATTTTTAATTTTTTTTTTCATATGTAATATTTATGCGTAGTAAAAAAATAATTTTACTAGATACTAAAAAAATTATATGATCCAACCACTCATATTACATACGAGTCCAAAGTATATGGTTAGTTACATTTTTTTATGGAGTAATTGTCATTAATTGCACATTGCAATATATCCAGCTACATTTTTTTATGGAGTTATTATTTTCACAACAACATTATTAATTATTACTATAAATTTCACTGACGTTTGAGTTTGCACAAAATAAAACATAGACGAATAGAGAAAACATACTCTTCACTGATTTCTTCATTATTTCCATTACATAAATGGAGAGAAGAATAGGAAAATTGGGGAAAAATAAAAATTACAAAAAATAAAAGAATGACACAAAACAATACATGCTTATAAATAAAAAAATGTAATCTAGGTACATTAAATTTAATTAGATTTTATATTTGCAGAATTCATTTGCCAAATCTTGATTGTTGCAGTAACGCTAATATCTGTTGCATTATTGAATAAATAGATCTTAGCATTTTCATATATTGCTTTTGTCGGATATACCCTTGATGTTATTGATGTCCTTCCATTTTGTGCAAAACTTTCTACTATCGAATGATCAACCTGTTAATTACGCAATTAATTAATTATTCTTTACAAAAAAATAATTAAGAAAATGATTAAGGAAATTTAATATTACCAGTGTCCTTAGAGAAAGTTTTTCTCCTTGGAGAACTGGAACTGTGCTTCCATAGATTAATTTGCGTACATCTGTTGCTTCAGATGACCTGTAAACATAAAAAAAAAAAAAATCGTCATTATTTTACTTACTTAACAATAATTTCCCCATCTCAATTTTTATGACATAGTTTGACACAGCATAAGTTAAAGAAAAACATATTATTGGAGTTAGAAAGGGGTATTTGCAGACCATAACATTTATAGAAAGTTCAAGTACTCTCTTCGTTTCAAAAAGAGTGGCCTATTTTGGCTTGACACGAGTTTTAGAAAATAAAAAGATTTTTGAATCTTGTGGTTCTAAATTAAAGTTATGTCAAATGTACTAAACTGTCATTTAATCTTTAACATGTCACGTGGAAAGTTGAAATTAAAATATTATCAAAAAAGAAAAGAGGTCATTCTTTTTGTAACAGACTATAAAAGACAGGAAGTCATTCTTTTTTAAAGTAATTTTGGACTAATAAGAAAATAACGCAATTCGTTTTTTAGATGATGAAGCAAGAGGGAGAGAAAATAAGTAGTACCTTGTGAGATCATTGCAGAAAAATGTGTTGAAATTGCCAGTAAGATCTTTAGCAATGTAGAAATAAATTGGAGTTTGTTCTGATAAGCTATTATCTGTTAGAACTAATAAACCAAATGGTCCTAATGCACCACGTTCACCAGATCCACCACTCTTTATACAATCATATGTAGCATTACTACCATCTACTTTCTTCAACACATTTTGGTCTACTTCAAATTCAGCCATTATGTCCAACTGTAACAATAATTAACAATAATTCAACGATATAAGTATATATACTGTCAATGTATATAAGTTGAATTTAATCGACAAAATGTACTAACCTGAGTGGCAGAACCAACTTCTAGTGGGACAATTGAACCTGGTTTAGCTACAACCTTGTTGAATTCATTGTTGTTTGATCTCAAATTCTCTACCTCAGCCACTGGCCATGTAATTATGTTGCTACCTGTCTTCTTATCATACTTTATAGTTCTTGGAATTGACTGTTTTCGAAATAAAATAATAAAAAATCACACGTTACCAATTTGTTCAATGAATTGTAAAAGTTGTATAAAGTTTTAGTTTTTAGTTCTTAATCATAGGCCGTTCTGTCATTGTCTGATTTTTGATTACTTGTCACACTTCAAATTATGTATCTACTTGCACGACTTTTAAAAATAAGGACAAAATCTAAATGATACGCTAAAAAAGAGATACCTGAAGTGAGGCCCAACCCCTGCAAATATCAGCAGCTTCACTATCAGTTTCTTTAATCCAAGCCCAAAGAACTCTTCTCTTTTTTTCTTGATCATAAAATGTTTTTGATGCATAAAAATTACCATAATCATATCTTAACCCAATACCAACATCAATTATTGGATTATCAGGTACCCATTTTCCTGTCCCTGCATCATAAGTTCCAAGGGCATAATAGTCATTTCGATCATCATCGAGACTGGACTTCAAAACATGTTTTACTGCAGGCCCATTTTCTGAAGTGTCAAGCCCATTTTCAACAATTTTCGAGACCGGGTAAAAATCCACACATTCCCACATACCCGTACCCGGTACACCATGTAACACACCCTTCAACAATTCAAATTTTTTAAAATCAATTGTGTCATAGACCAATGAGATTCCGGTTTTATTAATCTTTGAACCAATAGTAATACGCCATTTGCCTTCCGGTGTGGTCCACGCGGTGGTGGGGTCACGGAAGTCCTTGAGCCCAATTCCGGGTGGTGGGATGAGAACCGGGTTGCCCTCATACTTGATCCATTTTCTTAATAGAGGGTCCGATGGGTCGGCTGGGTACGCGAGATTTTGGACCTGGACCAATTCGTTGGTAGACCCGGTATATAACATTATAAGGTCACCATTAGGTAAAAAAGTAGCGGATCCAGTCCATACACCATTAATGTCATACCATTGATCCGCTACCATAGCCACTGGCAGCATCTGCCAGTGGATTAGGTCTTTTGAGACTGCATGGCCCCATACAATATTTCCCCATACAGCTGCCTCTGGATTGTATTGATAGAACAAATGATACCATCCTTTGTAGTATAATGGACCTAAAAAGATTTTTAAAAAAAATTGGAGTCAGAACAATGTAGAAAAATACATATTTTTTTCATTCAAATGGAATATATCATAGCAAATACAATTAACGGATAATGTAGTATTAGGTGAAAAAGGCTCTAGCTAAAATCGAATCCTAGTGTGTCGGGTGGTTGCTTTAGCTTGTATCAGTGGCACAGGGTACTCCTATGTTTCTCATGGGGTGCACTGTTAATTATATGCTAATTTTTGTCAGTTTCTCATGATAGATATACATAATATACTTGTTTTTTTTTCAAAGTTAACCGATGCACTCACCTATACATATGAGTCCGCCTCTATTTATGTATTTGTTGTATTCTCTGATTCATTATATCAATTTCAAATTTGAAATAGAGAATTAAGATATTTTACATCTTATATAAAGAGTGACAACTTTTTATAAATGTTCCATCTCAAACAACTCGAAAGAACTAATAAAAGGCATTTACATTTTTTATAGGCTTTTTTAATTTAAAATGTATGAATAAACTAAGGTCAAATATAATTAAATAAGTTATCCACCCTTGATTGAAGCAAAAAAAAAAAAGATTTCATGGATCAAAACAAGAAAAGGTTGTAAATGGACAGACATGATGGGAAGTTTGTGTTTGCTCCTAGAAAATTCACATGCAATTGTCTAAAGACAACTGTCTTTCATCATTTTGACAAAATTCGTCTACTTAAACATTACTACTGTATTATATTCTAATCAGGTCATGATTTCATCAATAATTTTCAAATATATCAAAACATGAAGAACGACAATATATTTCGTAAAACTCCATAAAAAAAGGTCTGAAGAGAATACAATGTATACATACGTTATTACTATTTCTTAAAGGCAGACATAAATAAGTAGTACTAGTAAAATATGAGCTTACCATTAGGATCTGAGGAACAAAATCAAGCAATTTCCGTGATCAACGCAATCCAAATCAAAGAATCCAACACATGCCAAAATAAGAACAAATCATTAATAAAGAAATAATATTGTCCTATAATTCTTTAAATGGGGAGAAAGGCCTAAGATGCTTGAATTGGTACAAAACTATCCTCTGTCTACCTTTACGATCATGAAAAGAACAAGCTCAAAAAATCACAATTGCGATTCATTATTTATAATAATCTAGAATGATTACTAACCATTCATCCAATTCTTCTTAGGTTGAAAATGAAACGAAGTTCTTTGCCAAGCCAACATTTTTTGGGTCCACGGAAACGGCCGTGCACCCAAAAAATGTCCGCGTGACTTGGCGGAAACACCTTCCGCCACCCCACGCGCCAACGTCCTCATGGTGGTTAACGGCATTAGATTCGAACCGAGCATGTTGCACACCGTCTCTTCCGGTGGTACCGGTCCCGGATTTACATCATCACTATCGTCGTTGTTCCCGTATTTCACCGCCACAAAAAATAACAAAAATGCCACTAAACCGGTTAATATCATGAACGTTGATTTTTTGGGTCTCCGGCAAGATGATGCCGGAGTATTACCGGAGTTGTTATCCGACTCCGGTAATTGAGTGTACGGAACTCCGTTGTTTGTTTCTGAATTAGGGATCGACATTTTTAGTTTTGATTTTGCATGGTAGACGCTATCTACTTTTACGACCTTTTATAGCACTACAAAAAACTAACCCTATTTTCCTTTTTTTTTTTAAATAAATACTTTACTTCGGAAAAATTGACGGTGGGAAATAAAATCTGTTTTTAAAGTTTTTTCTTTTTTAAGATTTGCTTAATTTTGTTGTAATATTGGGTTTCCTTTTTTGCTACTAAGAATAGGAGTGGTTTGGTTAAAAGGTTGACAAGGTAATTTAGGAAATAAAATTATTAAAAATGATTTTTTTTTAATATAGGAGGTTTCTTTGAAAGATAAAATTTCAAATTATTTACTTTAATATATTGGTGTTTTAAAATGAGTTGAAAATTTCAAAGAGCCGTCGTCATAGATATTTAATGACTGCTCTTAATTTTGGAAATTTCAACGTTCAAAAAACGCTAATTATCGAGTTTCCGTAATTATCTTTGTTTTCTCTAGGAATACCAAGACCTTTAATATAATGATTATTAAACAAACTATGATTAAAAAGGAGTTTTTTAATATTAAGTTGATGAATATAACAATTCATAACTCTAGAACAATTATGTTATACTTTTAATTTAAATGAAAATGATTGAGAAAAACTAATTCTTGTTGTTCATTTACATTTCAAGTCGCTCATTGTCATTTGGTGCACTCTTAAAAAACAGTAAATAAAATGACAATTTTTACTATATCATCTCTAATTATTATAAGTCATCAAAATCAATCAAGCATACTCTAAATGTTATGCAACTAACTAACAATAAGGGTAAAATTAATCATACTGAATAAGTAAAAATGAATATTTATTTTTTATTAGTAAACACGTAAAACTGAACAGAATAACTAATTAACAATGGCGACATAATGATGCTTCAAGATTCAAACTGCAATCAGGGTGTTATTGGACTACAAACCCATAGGCAATTCATTCTTTTAATAAGAAAAAGTCATTTTCTTACATTGGTATCAAGCATATCTCCACATTGTGAAATAATACGACAAAAATTAAAAAATAAAAGGATCCAATTGCATCTTCTCCTAATGAAATTGGGCCAAGTGTACAAAAAATACATCCTGGAACAACAAAAAAAACAGAAAAAAACATGTGCATGTAATGAGTAGCAACAAGGTTCCATAGGCTAATGTTAATAATGCTGTTTTGTCTGATGGACCATATCTTAAAATCAATCATATTTGTGTGTGTTGGCCTATAGCTATTGGAGAGATTGAAAAAAACATGAAAATTTCAATACATTGAATTGATTAATTATAATAATGTAATTGTCCATGCTTCCACATGAAACCAATTTGGAATTATTTACCAAGTTCACATGGTGACAATGAGATTTTTCACATGCATTTACTGCAATAAAATTGGATCCACATCGATTTGGTGTCTGGTTCTTAATTTAGATCAATATTCCAGTGGATGATAATTATTTTAATTTTGTTTTTGTATTTTTTATGATTTGTTTTACTCATGAGATTTATACCGAATTTGTAAAATGGATATAATTAACTCGATTAATTATTATATTTGTGAGAATGTCTAGGTTCAAATTTCACCAAAAGCAAAATCTGCAATCAACCTGCTTTCTTGAATTCCTTCAATCTTTCTTTATATGTAGTTCTTTTTTCTATCGATATAGATTTTCGATTTTAAAAAAATTATTTAATCTTCTTGTTATTAGGACACATCCATATGGGCTTTTTAGTGATATGATATGAATTATGATCATAGTTTGGAATCTCAATTATTATGGACATTGATCCATATGATATCAATCATTATGGAAACAACTGTAGATGGATTATGGGAGTTGAAGGTTGTGGCTCATGGTTACAATTTCACTCCTGCACTTCTACTGTTGTTGGATTTAGATTTCACCAAGGTGAAGCTCTAGGTTCATCCTTCTCAAAATAATTAAGTTAGTTAAATCCTCTATGCGTATGATTGATTTGATGTAAACATCCGATGAGGGTAAAAGTTTTACCCAATTTCTTGTAGTCACGTCTTTGCCCTTCAATGTAAGCATAAACCAACATTCCTCCAATACTTTTTTTGGAACCCCAGGATAACCCACAGCCGCTACAACCTCAGACACAATCTCTGCCCTTCGGGTGAGCACTTTGTGCGCACTAGGTAAACCCCCCACTGTGTAATAGCCTACAAACCACACAGGGAATATAAACCGCATTAGGCAAGCCCTATGCGACAGGCTCGACTCAGAAGGCATTGAGGGGAGATCGATCTCGGGTAATCCGTGTGGATATCCATTCCTCCAATACTTGTTTTCCTGTTGCTAAGTAGAAATTGGAAACTGGGTATTTTGGGAACTAATTAGATGAATACTTGGAAGACTGTTTAAAAAATAAGGTGATTTTCCAATGAATGTATGAAAATGCCAAAACTATTAAACATCAAAGTAGTACTTGGCCACTATTCAAACATTAATATTGGAAGAGAAACAAGAAAAGGAACCCGAAAAGCTAGATGAGTTCTTAAAAATTTATGTTTCTTACATTAGGGAATCAGTGAAGATGCCGGAAGGACAGTGAGAGGTAAACCCACATATTGTGTATGAAACTCTCACTTAAGCCTTGATGCTAGGTGGGTTCAAGACTCCGAGTTCAAGGTTTAAAACTAAGAAAAGCTAACATATATCATTTAACGAAAACACGAACATTGTGCAGTTGCATGTTGCGCTTTTCATACATTTGGTGGTGGCCATATCTTGCCAAACAATTCTTCAACCCGCTTAGCCTGATTAATATACCCATCCATTCCAATAGTGAGGAGCTCCACCGATGCAGGACCCATAGCCGAGGAAAAGCTATACTGATCCCACTTTTGAAGCTGAAATAGAATAGCATATCAGCAACTGAAGATCATATCATGAGTGTATTCAAACAAAATTGAACTGAGAGTTAAAAATTTCTTAGAAGTTGCAGAGAAGAAGCAGATACAACTTCAAATAAAACAATGTTAAGAGCCCAAAATATTTTATGAAACATTCATCCTCAACCGTTCTGTTTTTTCTTTAAACTATAGGGCAAGAGAGTTATGTTTGGTAACCTCTCCTTGGTAACCACAATATTTGCCTTCCCTACCAAAGCATCATTTTCCAATACGCACTAAGGCCCTTTCATAGTGCCTACTTGCGGTCAAGCAGCTTATCAAATAGGAAGACATAGTCTCACCCTTAGGGCTATTATTGAAGATTATAGGTATCTAATGGTGAACAATAGAGCTACCATTACTCATATTTGGAGGGAGGCGAATCAATGTTCAGATCACTTAGCAAATGAAGGACATAAGCATGAGGAAGATATGATAATATGGGAAGCACCACTCAAAGAAATGAAGTTCTTTCTCCTTCCTGATTCCACCCATGTTGCTTTTGAAAGATTTTAAGTAGTTTATTTAGTTTGTTTTTTCCATTGAACCAAAAAAACTAAGGCACTTTCTTGCCCCTTGTTCGAATCCCCACATCTCTCACACCCAACTTCTTCTTTCTCTTCCTCCTCTTCTTTGCACCTATCTTGAGTTTATTGTCCTTCAAATCTATTTATCACTTTCTTTCCATGATTTTCTTATTATATAAATAGGATGGTAACCAAACACATTTGTAAGTTTTAAATTCCAATATTCCCATTTTACTCTTAGTGACACTCCGTTATAAGAACATGCCATATTTAAACCACAGAAACCAAATTTGGTACGACACTTTCAAATTAGACTAAGATTCCAAAGTTTTCTTTATATTCTTAAACTCCATGCTCAGCCAAACTAGACACATAAAAAGATAAAATGAAACAGATGTAGTAATTTTTAAATTTCGAGTCAAAGACCATTCTGCAGCTTATTTCTCTTTGGGAGATAACCTCAACAAATTTCATAACATGATTTATATCAGATCCATTTGCTTTCCTGTCAAATAATGTGCCATAATTGTCAATTGGAAATAGATTCATGAGAATGGAAGATACGAAATGGATATGAGACCAAACCTCATCTTGAGTGAAATTGAAGGCAGCAGCGGATTGTGGGGATAACCTTCTTGTAAATGAGTACTTCTCATCAGGTAGGGTCACTGATTCTTTAAGAGATTGCAATACCTTCAGTGGGGTAATAATGTAATCCACCCTGAAGTTGTTAACATAGTTATAAGCACCACATATGGACCAGATCAGACGCAACAAAACATTTACATTTTTGAAGAACAGTATAAATTACCCCAAAAGGTTGAAGAGATCCTGCTTGTTCCGTACTGCTGCAGCCATCAACTTTGTCTTGTGCCCATACTTGTGGATGTAGTTATAAGCCTTTGTTACCTGAAAAGGTGCAAAGAACACTCAGCACTTAAGTGATTTGGCTGCAAGATGTCCAGGGAAAAGTCATACAAGGAAAGGCTCATAATATCTCAGTTCCACGATTGTTGTTCAAAGATGGGAGAATCCAATGACAACTTGGCACAATAACATCAAAAATACAATTGATCAATACAAAACAAAATCTAAGGAGGCATTCAGATATTCATGAGAAGCAAAACAGTGAGATATCTAGCTTGGGTTCTACAGTTGCTATGGTAAAAGAACATGCATGTCCATATTTTGTAATGGTTATGAGCTCCTAGGTTTTATCTATAAATATGTTATTCTCAAACCATCTAGATTTGAGAACTAGTCAAATTTAGTAAAAGCGTCCAAGCCCCTTGTAATATTTAAATCCGAGAGGAATAATCATGCATTTGGGAAAAAAATAAGAGGAAGAAGATGGTAAAACTGACCAAAGCCAACCCTGGGTCTTCTCCTCTTCTAAGAGCACTTTCAACTTCAGAGTCACCAGTGTGATTGCGAGACCAATCCTGAAAATAGAGATAAATATTATGCCAACAGTATTAAAGAAATCCAAACAACACAACTTCTTATAAGACAAAAGAATTTACCCTCAGGCGACCAACAAAAATCTGAATGACAGAAGCACCAGCTTGAGCAGCAGCAGCAGCTTGACAAAAGCTGAGAAGTCATGACAAAAGTTTCTTATAGATTTAGATAAGAAAAGCAAATTCCAAGCACTCACCTACATTATATATTGCATGTTGACTTTGAATGGAGCCATGGAGGAGAAACTATTTTAAGATTTATGTCTATATTACAGAAAGAATGAGGGAGCAGTATATCAAAACAACATACATGGTAAAGCTTAGGCATGCATCAGCACTTGAACCAATTTTCTTTTTTCTCATGTAAAGTCAAGATCACAACAAAGTATATACTACATGAACCAGAACAAAGTGGAAAACAACAATTATAAAGAGTTTGTCTAAAAATAAAATCTAAATAACTGGAAGAGTAGATAGAGCACACATGAGAATTATCTCAATTCACAGCTCTATAGAATTAATGACCAGCACAAAACTATCATCATTCATCAATAATGAATTAAATGAAATGCTAACAAAGGAGTATGCACAATGCAAACCAAACTAATTATAGGGTTTCACTGTGCGTAAAGAATAATGTATGGTCAAATTTGATAGACATGCTATTGAAGGAGTAGGTGGCAGGGGAAGAAGGTGATGAAAAATTAGTGACATACACATAATATGAACATGAGCTCTTGTCAATCTGTGTGTGAAAGTTTATACCTGTAAACAAAAGTTAAATGTGTCTGTATACCCTCAGCTTCAAGCACCCTTGATGCCTCAATTCCCTAAAAGAAAGATAAAACACTGACAAATGAGAAAGGATAACCCTTCAGAAGAATCACACTTCAGAACTTTCAGAGACAGTTAGATTCAACATGAGTTGTTCTACATGAGACTGAAACAATTATATCTGTCTTATGGCACTCACTTGCCAAGTAGCAGGAATTTTGAACAGCAATCTTTCTGGAGGCACTTCAATTTCGGTATAGGCTTTCAAAAGGTCATGCACCTGCAAAGTTAAGTTGAACCCGCTCAAATGCTATCCCCAAAAAATAGGAAATGCCACAAGAAAGATAAAGAATGTGATATGGTGGTAACATTAAATGACATTTTATAGCTAACCATTTAGACAATTGCCCCACAAACAGGAATGTATATGCAGCCATTGGATGATTCTGATCTTTTGGTATTTTAAGATTAAAACCTCAAGCTGAGGTTAAAGCAGAATAAGAGTGGCTCTAATTCTGATTGTCTGAATATTGGGTTGATTTTTCTTGAAAAGGAAGCTTTTTTCACTACACTCTTCAATATCTTTGCAAAAAAAAAAGAGAGAAAAATTCAGAAGCCGCATTTTCCTTGAGAAAAAAAGAATATTGAAAAGGTCAACTTTATTGAGGAACCATTTATATCAAACACAACAAACTTCAATTACTATGTTAATAACTATGCTGAAATTATAAGAGAGAACATAAAATCGATAGTTTGATACATTTATTGGATAAAAAAAACATAAAAAATAAAAATAAGACGACACTAGTACTGCAACATATAGATAGTGAGAGAGAGAACTACCCCGGGATTTAGTATATTTTACAACTTCCCACTAACAAGGGAAGTTCTACGCTAAAGAGAGGAAAATAAGAGTTAAGCCAAGTAAAGCAGTGCCAGATACTTCTCAAACAACCATCAACTTGCAGGTTAGCGAGCAGTAAAAGGATTGATTCAATTTTTCATGTTTACCATCTATGTATCGGATATTCCAAGCACTCTACACCAGTAAAAAGTAGAATAAAATCCTACCACCATCAAGAGTCTTATGAATGTATATTTCGTTGTATTATGATACACACCAAAGGAAACACTAATATGAACTGTTATAATTACATACTGTGTTAAATATGTACAAATTTCTCATTATTTGATTGACTATTGAAGAGGTCAATGCCAGGGAAAAGACTAGCCCTAGACAGATGAATCCTAATGCAGAGGCGGATCAAAAATTTATACTTGATGGGTTCAACCTTTTATATTCTTAGTACTGAACTCATTGGACTTTTGATATTATGTGTTTAGGTTCATTTGAACCCATTGAACATAGGTTCCATCAGCCCCTCCCTAATGAATACTGATTTTCACACTGCTACCTTTCGCACAATGCCATGTGTGTCGTATGCGAGGCGAGCATCCACTTCAGTAGAAACTCGACCAGGCACAAGCTTTGCTAGATCACCACCAACGTGTGCTAAAGCCTATTATCACAACAAACAATAGTTAACACAATCATTGACTACAAACACACTATAGTACACTTAGCTAACACAATAAAGGCACCAACCTTGTTGAAGAAACAAGACATTTGAAGATCAGAACTCTCCAATCCATAACACTCAGAATCTGATAAAGCTCTGTCTACAGCACTCTACATCCAATATATGCACTTCGGTCAGCACAACATCAAATCAAATCAGCATCTATTCGGATCATATTCTTAATTTTTCACTCTGTCTTCGCATGATATTTACTTGATTTATAAGTATAAAAAAGTGTACACTTCATAGTATTTCTAATAGTTACTACTCCTAATAATTACCTTAAATTTTGTATCAGGAAGACCGCATATGCCTAAGAGCAGAGAAGAGCTTACAGTACCAGCAGTTGGAGGAAATCTATAAATCCGAAAAGCAACAAATAAATATACACATCAAATGAATATCGCTCAAATAAGATTAAACAAAGCAATTCAAAAAGCACACAACTAACTTCTCGAAATCATCGAAAATGACTGTATCTGGAACGATCTCACTATGACTTGCTACAGCATCCAATTCAGTACTCAAACCTAAAATCATTACAAAAACCCACCGATTTCACTGATTTCTCATCCAATCAACATAAATTTACTGAAAAATTCACCAATTTGATTATACAAATTGAAAAATCATGCAGTACCTGTATCGAGAGATGAAGAGAAGCCAGCGGAAGCTCGGATTAGAGGAAACGACCGGCGAGGCTTGAAAATCAAATTCGGCTTCGCAAAATTAACTGCATTTATCAGCTTTCTGTCCTGTTTGATTACATAAACAAATCATTGAACATTCAAATATGAACATTACACACATATAGAGAGAGAAAGAGAGAGCGATACCTGGAGAGCCGAGGAAGATGAGAGAGAGGAGTATAGCGGAGATTGCAAAGAGGATGACATTTTCAACTGAGAGAGAGTGTGTGAGTGAGTGATGATTGAATTGAGGGGAAATGAATCAATCCGAGCTTTATATATTGAAAATGGCGAATGTCCAAATGGAGAAAAACTGAGGATGTACAACTGCTTATGCGCAACGTACAGTTCAATATGGGAAATTGACTATTGTCTCGGTACAACAAAATGAATAAAGCCATAAAGGAAATATTAATAACATTAGAATTTTAATGTGATATTTTCGTGGATAATATTAGGACACATGTTTACTCTATTTTAATTTATATTATATTATTTGACTTGATATAGAATTTATCAAATAAAATAACAGTTGGATAAATTTAACTTATCCTTATTAAAATTACTTTACTGACATTTAGTTTAGCAGCTTATCCTTACTGAAGATGGTGTCATTAAATAACGGTTAAATAAGAAAATGTGACATTTTTATTTGGAAAAAAAATCGAAAAAGAAATATAGAGACACTAAAGATATTATTTTGAAACAAATGTTGCAATCAAAGCACCATCACATATAATTCCCTAAATCAATTATCTCAATTTCGAGTTTATGAAAATCATAGTATAGAAAGTGTTTCCCAAACATGAATCTTACGTGACATAAACTAAACTATTCTGATTTTTTTTTTAGAATTAACTGAAATATTGAAATAGAAATAGGAATATATTGTGAACATCGAAAGGATAATATAATATAGACTACCAGACAAGTATGATGATGAAAGTGATGGTTTTCCTTGCATTCTCCGCCTAGCTACTTCACTACTTGTATTGTCTGATTTTAATACTGACCAAAATTTCACTAAAGCAGCAAATATATGACTCTGATACAAAGTAGACCAATTGTTGTGAATGGGCCTGGATCAGTACTGACAAAACAGCCCAACACTGAATCTAAGGGTGTGTTCGGTATGATGGAAATTGTATTTCATAGAAAATATTTTCACTTCTTACTTATTTCCCTGTGTTTGGGATGAAAGCAAAATGTTTTAATCATATAAGCATTGTATATAACATAGACAAATATTATGAGAATGGAAGGAGGAGGTGAGGTGATGAGGACAGGGGAATATGGGATGAAGGTGAAGATGAGGTGTGTTGAATAGTGGAAAGGAAACTGTCAATATCAATGAGAAGTTATTTTCTTCATTTATAAGGAACTTATTTTCTAAAGAAAATGTTTTTGAAAAATATTGACCAACCAGACATGAGAAATTCAAAATTTTGTTTAGAAATATACTTGAAGAAGGGAAGATGACTTCACTCTGTCAATGCAAATTCACACTAAAAATCACATAGAAAGTCACACAAATAACAAAATGTGTTCATGAGAAATACATAATGGGCAACCTATTGAACTAGTTACTACTACCAACTCAAGAGAGAAGAAGGTCCTCCTTTGAAGACCTTCCATTTCCAAAACTAAAGAATATAAAACCAAAGTAACAAAAGAATGGAACTTTGCAAAATTTGAACCTTCAACAAAGCAGTAAACAAAGATTGAGAGATAGATGACTTTGGCTTATTCATGAAAAAAAATAATCTTGAAACCTAGTACCCATTTTCTATAAACCTAACACTATTTCCATTTAGCTCTCCTGATGCTTTTTATATATCATCAACTTCCATCGTTTTCGCAAGACATTCCAAGAACTTCTTCACCTGCATATATTTGAGTTTCATGACTTTAGATTATACAATTTATCAGAAAGAAAAGACGGTTTTTAACATCCAAAAACGAAAAGTTGGCCAGACCTGTGAAGTATCCTTGAGAGAAAAGGATGCGTTACTCTCTTTTGGGGTAGTTGAAACAAGAATTCCATGCCCTTTATATTTCCCCCTCAATACCTGGGGAAAAAAATGTAGTCAGCAAATTATGATAACAAACAGAAAAGCAGTTTCTTCGTTATCAGAAACAGGCGCATAATCACCTTGAATGCGTCTTCGTCTGTTCTATCATCTCCAATATATATCGGGAGCACGTCTCTGGGGTTACTAAAACCTGCATCGTTCCGTATGAATTTGTTTAACAAATGCACAAATCTGAAAAGGACAGTCTGAGAACACCCTGACTTTGCTAATTCTATGTTCACCGCAGGTATTTACTTTAGTCTCTTAGGGGTTCGGTGAGGGATGAGAGGGAAGGAGCTACATACCTAGTGATTGCAGCAGAAATTCAACTGCTTTTCCTTTGTCCCAGTCAATATCAGGACGGACCTCTAAAACCTATTCAAGAAATAAAAAACATAAGGTGGTATAGCATCGATTTAATCATCAACATAATGTTGCAATCACAAAGATTTGAAACGGAGACTTCAGTAGGGACACCAAGTTAGTTACCTTTCGCCCATGAGTTAGCCGTAGCCGAGGGTAGTCTTTCAAGACATCATGGACATATTGTGCAATGAGAGACCAATTCTGTGATCAAAATGAAGATCATTAAATATTTGTTCTGTTTTCAACATAGGCAACCTCAGCATTCAATATAGAACAACAGCAGATAAAGCTGGCACTCACATTCTCATCTACATTACGGTAATGTACAGAGGCACAAAACTTATGGTGCTCAACTTTTGCACCCTTAATGTCTTTAGTTTTCTCGACAAGGGTTTTAAAAACCTGCAAAGTAGTCAAGCAAGTTAACATCTGCAAAATAACTTAACCTTTTCTAGCCAAACCAAGAAGTCATCTACTGGTTAAAAATGCTTTTAGAGAGAACTTTTAAAGCACCTCATCAATCATTGATAAAAATTTACGAGCAGGCTGGAACAGATTGACTTCCTTGCCCTGCTCACAAAAAAAAGGGTTGACAGAAATAGTTATAAGAAGTCGACCAAGATACAACGTTTACAAATAATGAATGAAAGGAGAGTCTCATAAAGCAGGCAGCTAGTGTAATACCTGCTGGTCAGTATCTTTGATACAATTTGAATCGTTAGCAGATAACATATTCTTGATTGGCAGCATGATGTCCATACCATGACTTCCGGCATAATAGAGTTCCGTTAGACCTACCAGCTCATAAACCTGTAACAATAAGAACATAAGTCACTTCTGCAAATGAAGAGAGAGATCTAAAATGTACATTGATAACAACTTGAATTACTAATTAAGCTAAAAGTTACCTTATCACGTCTTCTCCCACTGATGATTGTTGTTGGGAAATACTTTGCAACATTACTGACAACAGAGCGCATCTGCAGAATATATGTTTTTATGTGAACATCTACAGATAAGCATTGTATTCGCATATGAAAGTTCGATGTACCTCATTGGACATAAAAGC
>JAJOOR010004151.1:0-43585 GCA_036250505.1 Solanum acaule
GGTATGCATTTATAAATTAATCAATTGATATAATTAATTTTAAAAAGTGTTTAAGAAGAAATAGTAAATAAGTAAAAAAGAAATAAAGATTAATGATATGGCGCCTACATGGTTATGATGTGGCGCTTACGTGGCAATGATGTGGCAGGTGAGAGTGGTGTTATAGTCTCAGGGTGGAAAAAAAATCACTTCAAAGATCTTAAGGGGGGTATTTAAACGCCCGTGTAGTTTAAGTACTAAAGTAAGTTTTCGTGCCAAGTTCAGAGGGGTTTTTATGTATTTTCCCAAAAAATAAATATGAATTCAATAAATCGATTCATCAATTCATAATTCTTCAAACCCTTATCGTTATCGGTATTCATTTCACAAGCCGGTTTTCATTGAAGAATTTTATTCTCAAGATTAAAACATAAATATAATACCACATGAAATATATATATATATATATATATATATATAGACACACACACAGAGTTACTACTTCAATTATGAAATAATAGAATGATCATATTTATAAAGATAAATGATGGAATATCATAAGGTGTTTTAAATTTTAAATTAAATATTTAGGAGTTATGAATATGAAAAGTATGAGTTATGAATATTATTAAGAGTGAAAATGGAATAAATGAGTTGTGAATGTAAAACTTTTAATAAAGCAAATAAAGGAGGAATAAAAACAAATAAAGAAGAGAGGAAATAGTGCTTAATGTCTATAGTTACATGAGAACTATTTCATGAAAATGGATATCAACCTTTGTTGTTTAAATGAATATCAAGATTTTCTAATAAATTATACAAATAGAAAAAATAAAGAAAAATGTCAAAAATTTGAATAAAAAAATTAATAAAATTGGAATTTTTTTAGCAATCATACTAATTTATTGTGTATAAGTTATTATATTAATTATTATATTTATTAATGAAGAATTGAGAAGTCACTCCAAATTCCAATCATGCATTCTCCTTTCTTAATTACATTCAATTACATAAACCCATGCAAAATGCAGCATTTCATTTTTTGTAAAAAGCGAACTGTGGAGACTAATATCCTTCAAAATGAAGTAAATTATTCCTGTAAAAAGCAAATGAGGGTGTTAAACCGCAGCAATTTGACCGTCGCTAAATGTTTTGGCGGTTGTTTAAAAAACCCGGCAATCTAATTGAAGCAGACGTGTGGGTTTTAAAAACCGCGGGGGTAACGCCTTGGGGGAGTTTAAAACCGTCGCAAATTTAACCCCTACGCAGATTGTAGTTGTTTTTTTTTTTAGTGTACTATATTATGCTTGGTTAACTAGATATAATGCAATAATTGAGTAACGCAGACTTGGATTTCTAAGAAAAAAGTTCTGGTCCCTCTATGATTCCTTCTAGACATTTTGACCAATGAGGTCCATAAAATGCATGCCAACTAGCTTGCCTCTTTTTATGACTGTCATCATGTAGTAACAGCCAACAAGCCAAACAACATGTGTTAAGGTATTCACTAGGGAGTAGGACTAACTAACCTACAACATTATCCTCTTACGCGGATTTAAGGCGACTTCAGAAGAACAATCTATTCAAGGGTAAATTTCTGCGATAGATTAAGGGTATTATCCTTCGATAAAATTAAGGATAAATTTGTGTCAAAATATGATGAGAAAGATATATTTGGACATAAAGTATAACGGAAGGGATATATTTGGACCCAATGTATAACGATGATATATTTAAAGTATATATTTGACCCATTTTTCATTGAATATAACCAACTTCATCAATTAGGAGGCAATTGTGGGTCAACCAAGTCAACTAAATTATCCAGTTGCCAACTTGTATAAAAAAGCTAATACTCTTTTGTGAGAAATGCAAGAGAAACCATGGCTTTCTTCCACTATAGTTTTCTTCTCATACTTGTCTTCTGCATTTCCACTGCTGTGTCTGTCAATCCTCTTGGCAATTTTTGCAATGACGCAACCAAATCCAATGATGCTAAAACATCAGCAAATATTGGAAAGGTGTTGGCTGAATTAGTGTCAGTTTCTGCTAAAGATACCTTCAGTACTACCTCGTACGGTGATGCTAAGAACCAAGTATATGGCCTCTACCAATGCAGAGGAGATGTTAGCAGCAATGACTGCTTAAGTTGCATCCGTGATGCAGCAAAGGAGATTAGGAAAAGCTGTCCTGACCAGACTGATGCCAGAATTTGGTATGATTATTGTTTCTTGAGGTACCAAGCTAAGAATTTCTTGGGACAAGTTGAAACAGTTCCTGGTATATTCTACTGGAACATCGACTTTGTATCTGATCCCGACTTCTTCAATAGAAAGCTAGCGCAACTCAAGAATCAACTAATTGCAGAGGCTATAGTGCCAATGAACAAAGGGCTCGGAAAAGGCAAGAGTAAAATCTCACCTTTTCTCACATTATATGCCTTGATGCAATGCACAAGGGACCTACCAAAGATAGACTGTGCCCAGTGCCTGGCTGTAGCTGTTGGCAATTTCCCCACTACTTGCTTAAACAGGAAAGGATGTCGAGTACTATATAGCAGTTGCTATGTTCGTTATGAACTCTACCCATTTTTCTTTCCCTTAGAACCGAAAGAGAAATTGGCCAACGTATCAATGGACTACTACACATTCAAAATGTCTAAACCTTAATTGGTAATTAATGTGTAGTACTTTATGTATTAAGAACTTGAAATGTCTTTTACAAGTCTGTGTTTTCATTGTATCATTTCAAATAATTACAAATGTATGAGCAAACTCAGTGCAGACAGTTCCATAAATGTTTTGTCTGCTCAGAGAAAAGCTGTACTGGTATGTACGCGATATGTGTTACAAATTGATCAATTTAAGTAGCAAGCTTTTGAATGATTCGGTGGTCTATCCTTTTATTAAGGACTTAGTTATTAGCTCTGCCGAAACTTCTAGGGAAAGGGACAACATCTTTGACATCATTCAGGCCAGTGGCATAAAGCACCAAAGGTTCAAGCATTAGGCTGAAACCAGAGGTTTTGACAGAGCCATGTCTGCGAAGATCTAGATACCATTCATACTGCTGTTTTTGCAAGCCCAATACTTCAATCCTGATAACAAAGAACGTTGAACGGCTTAGCACAATCTCGCCTGCCCTGAGTTCCAATGCTCAAGTAACGAAAGAAAACGTGTCTGGATATCTATTAAGGGCTAAAACAATACATCTGAACTTCAAAGCAAACACAGTTTATTACCTTGAGCTCAACACATTGAAGCGTTCTTCACTTTGGCTTCCCCTAATCACAGTTCCTACCTGCAAACAAACTTAACTTTAGCATCATCACCAATTCAGATTGTTATTAGGACTATGTTCACATTCTTAGTAATTAACTACAAGTACACAGCCTCTACTTTGCAAACAACTGCACTCCCTAATGAAATGGTCCGATATTACCTTTGGTAAAACCACATCAAATGTTGCAACCGTCATGCCATCATCATTCAAATGGACATAAAATGGTCTAAGTCCTTTTGGATGGTTGTATATAATGACTGGCTTTTTATATATCTCATCAACCAAATAACTGCAACCAAGAGATAAGAAACTAATGAGCATGTTTGCCCTTAATCTATCAAATTTACTCGGGGAAGTTACTAATGCATACCTTTCATGTTCTTCGGTCAATGAAACTCCAAATTCTATCTTACCCTGAAATCTCTTGCCGTTAACCTATTCTCGTGCCATTATACAAGTGTGAGATACCCATCTTCAAAAATTTAGCCACGCGTTCAAGAAATTGTGGCAAAAATACTTACCTGTCTCAGAACTTCTATGGCTTCGGCATAGGAAATCCTTTCAAATGAACTTGATAGTGTAAACTGAAGGCGCTCTATAACTTTTTTGTCTATCCGTTTCAAGATAAATTGTAGATCTTCCATGTAACCCTCCGAAATCCTTTTGCATACAAACTTCAAAAAGTCATTCGCGCATTCCATGGCATCCTGAAATTAAAGTGGCCTTGTAGTTATGGCAAAAGTAGAAACCTTAATGATGAACAAGAGAAACATGGGAAATATCCCGCTGCAATTAGACACTAGAACAAATACCTCTAATTCTGAGAAGGCCATTTCAACATCTACCATCCATGTCTCAGCTAATGACTTTTTCGATTCTGATTTCACTGCTTGAAATCTGGGGCCAAATGAGTAGACATTTCCAAGACCACATGCTTGACTCTCAAGATGAAGACGACCAGAAACAGTTAGATAAGTCTGGCGTGCAAAGAAATCTTTAGAGAAGTCTAATTTTCTTGTTTCAATTGTGACTCCAGAGTTAGCTTTTTGCCTAGTTTCTAACTGTGAAACTAGCTCCTGTGTTTTCTTCAAGTCCTGTTGTGCAGCAAATAGAGCTTCCTTATTGCTATTGGTTCTGTTAAGTTCTTCAACTTTCTTAGATTTTTCTATGATAGAAGCCCGTATGGCTTCAACACTCACTCCAGCATTTTCGGTGGAACTAATTTGGTCATAGTTTTTGCCCTTGTTAAGAAGAGTTGTAACAACAAACTTCTCGCTAAAACCTTCAGAATCAGTGCTTGTAAGTATGGGTACTTGAACATGAAGGAACCCTTGATCTTGGAAGAAGCCATGAGTTGCCCAAGTAAGTGCATTATGAATTCGCATGACGGATGCCACCTACAAAAAGAAGAGAATCCAATTAAAAAGGTAATATACGCTCACCAAAGAGCTTAAAATGAACTGATCAAAGAAGTTCAAACTTCGAATTTGAGAGACCATATACTACTCCAATTTCAAGATTCATAATTAAAAGGCTTAAAACAAGTTATGTACCTATCTCTACAAGAAAATATGAACTACCATCCAATTATATCAAGTGCACAAAACTCTTAAAGTAGCTATCATTTCAAGACAAAAGGGAGGCACCCAATTAACATGAGGGAAAAGGCAGTAAAATGTAAAATGGAGAAAGTATCACCGTGGTTGTCCGAGGCCGAAAGTGGGAACAATCTCTTAAGGATTCCAGAGGCAATCGCTTCTTAGATAACGGATAATTAGATTGATCTACCAAACCAAGATGTAGGATTTTCTCTGCTTGGAGCTCAATAATGTGTTTCCCCTGCAGTGATGGCTGCTGCAGCATACCTTCAATTAATACACATGTCCCCGTAGCCATAACTTGGCACGGAGTAGCTAGTGCCGAGTCCACAAGAACCTGAAAGATTGATCATGAACCAACATAACATTATACCAGACATTCTGAAAACGAGACATTTCGACAGACAGATAAAAATCATAAAATATACCTGAAGACTGGCCACACAAGAACCATCACTAACTTGCAATATTGACACCGAAGGTTGTGGCTGAAAAACAACATTAATTTTTTCACGTACACGATATTCCCCTGCCCCAAAGACCTTCATAATAGACCTGAGTAATGGAATCCGAGATTGAAGAACCTCAGAACATGTAACATCTTTTGTACTCACCACCTGTGCCGGTACAGAATGCGGCGTTACAGGTTGTTTCCTAATCTCCCTGGAAGACTTAACCCATCCTCCAATTACAACCCTCTGACCAATTAACCCCACCCCACCATCACTACGTCCTAATAAAGTTTTCAACATCACCCTTTTCGTGTATTTCGAGCACTCAACCACCGGTGCTTGTTCCGAATCCATATTCTGAAAACGAGTTTAAGAAGGAGAAAAAAATGAAATGTACAGTTGTTGAAGGTGTAGTGTTGATGGGGTAGGGATTTATATTGAAGAAACATTGGAGAATTATGATTCTTTGCTTGAGAAGACATTGAGGAGTTGCAGAGGAAAGAAATTACCTAGAAGTTTGGGGAAGAAGGAAAAGGGTTATGAAGGAGGCTAAGGTTTGGTATTCTTCAAAGGTTGGAAACTCGCGGGGGATATATTCAAATTGCTTCTTCAAACAAAATCATAAAATTCAACTAATAGATAAATGATAAATCTACACAAATTGAAATAAAAAATGATTTTGATTTGGTTTAGTTTAAATTTTTGATAAATTTGAAATACTCCATCATACTTAATTTAGTTTAGTATTAAACAAGAAAAACCGGACCAAAATAAAAACAAATATTATAGTTTTGTATTTATTTTGCTATAAACATTTGTTAAATGTATATGTTATAACGACTCTCCTAGTTGTTTTGTATCTATTTTCTCATGTTAATTATTTTTGTAGTTTACATATATGACTTGGGGAGATTAGTGACACTATTCTTGAGATGGTTGGATAAGTTCCAAAGAAAATAATTCATTTGAAAGAATCTAATAAATAAATGTGAAAATTTTATACTGATATATATATAAGACTAATATTTTCAAGTTATAATAGAATAATAATACTTTCAAGTTGTAACGATAAAAAATTTCAGGTTGTAACAATTTATAAAAAAAAAGGTTTTAAAATAATAGTAAAACGATTTTTAAAAATGATTAAAAAGTAAAAAACGGATAAAGTTATAGTAATTAATTTGAATATATTAAGGATAATTAATAATTGCCATAAATTTAGAAAATTCAAAACAAAGTATGAATATTTATTTTCCTTTTTTTACTCTATTTGCAGTAACTCAAAAAACAGATTTTCTTTTTTTAGTAGGGTTTTGCCCTAATTTTTTTTCCTTATTTGAAGTTTATTTATTTCCTTAAAGAAAAGTCAAAGTATTACCATAAATACTTGAACTTTTTCTAAAAGGAAAATATAATTTTCTTCCATATTTGGTTTATTCTTTCCTTAGAGGAATAGTTTGGAGATCTATAAATTGAAGATCCCTATTCTCATAGCATAACACAATAGAATCCACAATGTAGTCGTTTAGAGACTTTAGTTTATGGGAAGATTTATTCTCTCATCAGTTTTAATATTTTTTCTTTTATATTAATTTTCATATAATAATATTATGTTTTTCATATAAGTTTTTTGTTATCTGATTTATCATGTCTATGAATTGTAATTGTAAGCTTCTACATGACGCCTTAATCACCCTTTAGAACCCAACAAGTGGTTTCAGAGCACATGGTCCAACGATCCCATGGTCCGACGGTCCTATGATTCAATGAGGTTGAAGATAGGTTCAATATGGTTTCAAATCAATTTGTAATCAACGTGATGATAATAAAGATTTTTGTGCTACTACATGTGGAGAAAATTTTCAAATATATTTTCAACAATATCCTGCTACTCCATCCTTTAAAACAAAATCAATTTTCAACTCATGCTTATTTTATAGCATGGACTCCAACTTTCAACCCCTGTAAACTTTAATGCTCGGGCACCACTTTTAACTCATGTATCTTTACTTTTAATGCATAAGCTCCACTTTAAACTCATTCATCTTACTTTTAACGCATGAGCTCCACTTTCAACTCATGCATATTACTTTTAACGCATACAAATATGTTAGTAGTAATTAATTTTGAATTCATTACTGATAATTAATATGTGCCATAAAATTAGGAGATTCATAAAAAAAGGAATATTTGTTTTCCTTTTTTTACTCAAATCAGTTAAATTCCGTTCAAAAAACATAAAAAAAATTTCAAACGTTGATCTCTCCTCTTAATTTTTTCTGTAATTTGTCGTCAGTCACAACTAGTTTCAGTTGATTTTTATCCAATAATCTTCATTTGTGTTGTAATGGACGGCTTCTTATCAATATTAATAAAACATGGTGGTAGATGGGATACTTCATGTTGGTGTTCTTTGCGATTTTTTATTTGTATTGTTATACAACTCAAGCGTAAAAAAATAATTAAGAACAATGATACTAGAAAGGAAGTTTTTAGATTTTGGTTGGTATAATAGAATTTAATTGTGACATTTTTGGTATGAACACTCTTTTTTTTTTAGATTACATAATATTTGTTTGATAATGCAAAAGATTTTGGTATGGATTTTTTTTTTAATTTATGGTTCTAGTAAAAAATAAATTACATAGAATTTATTTCTAATTGGTATATGATCATACCACTTTTTGTTACAATTTTGGACTTATTTATGAATGAATTGTGTATACTAGTTACTTAAAAAATTATTCAGATTTTGTTTGTGTATAATAGTTTTAATTATGGTGTATGAACATTACATAAAATTTGTTTGAAATTGGTATAGATTTTGGTATGAACATTCATTTTTTTGTATGTTTCTGATTAAAAAAAATTACATCATTTTTTAAAAAAAATTGGTATACTGGTTATACCATGTTGGTACGATTTTGACATTATATTGGAATAAATTTCGTATATTATTTATCTAATAAATGACAATTAATTGTTAGAAGTATTATTAATTTTTTGGTATGATACTGGTATAAAAATTGGCGTAAATTTTGTATGAAATTGGTATAATAGTAAAGATCAAATTAGTATGAAAATTTATAGTTTTTCTGGCGCAAATCTAGTATGATTCAATTTCTATTTTTGGCACTATATTGGTTGTAATTGTGCATAATAGTGGGATGACATTAGTATACTGTTTATTTAATTAAAGATAATTGCTAGTTATAAATTATATGATTTCGTATTCTTTTTTGCATGAATCAGTGTTTACTTTTGGCATAAAATAGGTATAAAAAGTATGCATAAAAATGGTATGAAATTCTTATACTGATATAACATATGTATAAAAGTTATTTGTACTTTTGTATCCTGTAATACCGACACAATAATTTATGATGGAACAGGAAAATATATATTCAATTCAAAAAGTGTCGGAGCATAAATTATTTCTATCTGGTTCAAAAAGAACTGTAGGAAGACCACAACTTGAATGTTGGAAATAGCTTGTTGATGTGAAGTTCAAGAGGTCTAAGGTTACATAAAGTACATGTCGTCGAGAGGGACACAACAGGAAGACATGTTCAAATTACCCTGTTGAAAAAAAAAAGACATAATTTATTTTTATTTTGATTTGATTGTTTTATTGTGACAAACTCATGTTTTTTTTTTGTCTTTTAAGTTAATGAATTATAATTTCATAATAGTTATTATGTGTACTAGCTAACCTAAAACTAGTTAATGTTGTATCCAATTTGTATACATTTGGTATCAAACTGACATTCCATTGGAAAAATTGAAAAAAAAAACATGGAGTGGAGATTTCAAACGAATTAGCCAACATAAAACTAGTTAATGTTGTACTCAATTAGCATACATTTAGTATCTAACTGATATCCAATTGAAAAAATACGTAATTGAGTTTTCAACTAAATTAGTCAGCCTAAAACTAGTTGATTTTGTACCCAATTGGCATACATTTGGTATCGAACTGATATCCCATTGGAAATTTTGAAAAACCAACATGTAATTGAGATTTCAACTAAATTAGTCAGCCTAAAACAAGTTAATAGTGTATCCAATTGGTATACATTTGGTATCTAACTGATATCCCATTGGAAAAATTGAAAAATCAACATGTAATTGAGATTCAACCAAATTAGATAACCTAAAACAAGTTAATATTGTATCCATTTGGTATCCAACATATATCTCACTTGAAAATGGAAAAAAACAAAATGTAATTGATAATTTCAATTGGTATTAAACTGGTATCCGACTGGAAAATTTAAGTCTATTTGTATCCAATTGGTATTTAATTAGTATCAAACCGGTGCCCAATTGGGTATCAAATTGATATCCAACTAGAAAAACTAAGTCTATTTGTATCAAATTGGTATCTAATTGGTATTCAGCTGACACTACAACATATAATTAAGATTTCGACTGAATAAGCCAATCTAAACTAATTAACATTGTATCCAAATGATATTCATTTCGAAAATCTAATTGTAACAATGTATACAATTGGTATCTAAATAGAATTTTAAGATATTTAATTCTTATTACTTTATATATGCAGTTTTTTTCAAACTAAAATCTCAATCTAAAACTAGTTACTGCTAATATCCAATTTGTATCCAATTGGTATCCAGGTTGAAAAATTATGACTAGTACTGCATGAAATTGGTATCCAACTGGTCGCCAACTTTTATCCATCTAGGTTTAATTAAGCCTAACAATGTATATTTATATACTCAACATAAAACATACTCTTCATTTTCAAATATCATGAACGAAAATCAATAAATTTGTTTAATACTGCATATAAACAATAACACATAGTATATATTATTGCCAACAACTGAAGCAAAAAATAAATATCCTAAAATCATGAAAGTCTAAGCCAATCATCTATTTAACAACTGATCTCTTTGGTCTTGATGTAGGATAATTGGAATCATGTTCTTTTACTATGCTCGGTTCATCAATTTTGCTAGCAACAATACCAGTTACTTCGCTCTCACTAATTGTGTCATCAGCATTCTCACTTCCTCCATACTGCCATGGGATTGTGGTGTACCTTTGACGATATTTTACATCAATGTCAATGTGATCCATATCAAAAACTTTATTGCTAATACATTCAACAAATAAACATGTGTACATGCCACAATCACTGAAAAAATATTTTAAAAAATTATTTTGAAAAAGAAAGTGAATTAATTATTATGAAAAAATTACAATCATTTAGGAATACATACTTTGATATTGGATCTTGTTAATGTACATCATTGATAAATTCAACTTTGAGAGGATCAAGTTGAGCGGCATTTTTCGTTTGAATGGAGAAGAAGAACAATGGAGAAGTTGGAAGAGAAAGAAAAATCGGCGTGGATGGAAAGAGAACGTGGGTATGTGGAAGTGGGGTGGGGTGTGGCATGTGATAAGGTAAAAGAAATCCCTTGAAAGGTGTAATTGATAATTATGAACTTATTCTGTCTAATAATTTTCTTTTTCTCTCACCTATTAACATTATACAAATTAATTAATAAAATACAATTAATTAATTTATAAATTAAAACTAATCTGTTGATAAATGTGACAGTAACAAAAGAACAAGAATCAAGGTAAAATTCCTAAAAATGTGTAAGAGATAGTTATGGTAGATTCTTTATTTATATTATTTAATAATAAAAATAAAATTATAAAATACTAATTATTTAATAAAGTAAAATTAAATTGATTTATAAATAAAAAGTGATCTGTTATAACCCATAATTAAATTGTTATAAGAAATAATATTTTAAAAGTAGATTTAAAATCCAAAATATTGCCCTTTAAATATATATGTGGGGTGATTTTTCCTAAATAAAATTAGGTTAAGAATTATTTGATCTTCAACAAACAATAGGAAAACAAAAACAAAAAGAAGGAAAAAATTCATAAGTAAAGAGAAACTTACAAAAATGAATATAGTTTTAGGGTTATTAAAGTTCAATAACTATAAGTATGGTAATTACGAAAAATGACTACAATTTATGTGTCTAACTCGATGTATTAACAGTATAAATTTAGTTATTTTATTTTTATACAATTATACAGTTGTAGTTGGCTAGCCCTAAATAAGGTATATTTTGTTTTAATAATGGAAATTCATTTAATTACGTCCTTAAACTCTCAACTTCCCATTATTCAATTAACAACTAAAAATCACTCATTAACGTGATATCTGCTTGGATTCTTATCAATTTAAACAAAATTTGAGATGCAAGATACTCAAAATCTTTAGTTGTCTACATTGTTCTTTTCCAGGTGTCATACAGGTATTCCTAAAAATTGGTTTAGATAAATTGAATCATTGATTTTGTGGAAGATTAATATTTAATTATGAATCTAGGTGAATTCAATGATAAGCATAACTGTATTGATCAGACATTCAAAAAAGTGGAATGAAAAAAATTGCTACATCGAATATTGTATTGATGGTATAGTGTTGAAGTAATATGCTTCGTATTCCGACTTAGTTAATCTAACTTTGGATCAATTAAATATAGATTTAACTACAAAGTGTATCAAAATCAAATACAACGTTGAAGTTAATGATGCTCCTATGAAAATACGCAACGACATGGATGTCACGATATATGTTCAGTTAAAAAAGGTGAGCACAAAGTTTGGAGTATATCCATTTTGTGTAAGTACTTTCAATATGGATATAGTTTACTCTGAATCTGGAGAAACTACTATTGAAGGAGATGTGATGCGGCTTGAATACAATCATGGATTAATTGATACAAGTGATACATAGCCTTTGATTGAAACAATATGCGATAATCCAGTGGACGTATTTGATGGTGTCAACAATTTGATCATTACCAATAGAAATCAAAAGGAAGTAATGGTAGATCAAATATACATTGACAAGTCAACATTGAAGGATGTGATGACAAAGTATTCTATTGAGAATAGGTTTCAATTCTTGGTGGAGAGATTAAACTCTATTAGGTAAATTTTCATTATAATTCATTGAATTGAAAGGTATTCATTATTGAACGTAATAACTAATCAGCACCAAATGTTTTCAAATTGTATTCGTAGTTATACACTTGTATGTAATTCTAAAGAATGCAAATGATTAATAAAGGTATCCAGTATTAACAAGTCCAAAATGTTTAGAATTAGAATTTTCAACAGTTAGCATGCATATCCTTTGAAAGATTGGATATACTCACAAGGACAGACAACACGTGGATTGATTGTAGGCATTATCGCACCTAAATTGAGGAATCATAATAGGAAGTACACTCCCAAGAATATCATAGACGACATGAAATTGGAATTGGGGGTTGACGTTACCTACATGTTGGCGTGGCAAGCAAAGGAAAATGCATTGGATTCTATGATGGGGAAACCTGCTGCATCATACAAGAAGTTGCATGGGATACTTGTATATACCGGATAAAACATACCTTGGTTCACATATTCGGATGAAGAAAACACCCGCAAATAAATCTTTGTATTTGTTTATATCATTGCATGCTTTTATAAAGGGGTTCAATTATTGTAGGACAATCGTTGTTGTAGATGCTAGCCACCTAAAATCAGCATATACTGGTGCTTTCATTTCAGCCAGCACTATAAATGGAGCAGGTATTTGTTATATCTGAATGCAATGTCATTAGGTTTAAAATTTGAACATAACATTGTTATTATATAACAAGCAATATATTACCTCTGGCATACGAAGTCATTGTTTCCGAAAATGATGCTGTTTGGACATGGTTCTTTGAATAATTGCATATGGAGAAAGAGAGAATATGTGTGTTGTATCCAACAAAAATAAGGGCATAATAAAAGTTGTTTCTAAAGTATACAATAATATGCAGCATTACTCCTGCATATGGCATTTGTGGGCCAATGTATGCAAGAATTTAGAAAATCAAATTAGCAATAGAGTGAGGTATTCTACAGTTGGATGAAGGCATATACACAATATGATTTTGATAGGCTAATGAATAAGATTGAGCAAGTGATATTAGGGTTAAGAAATACTTGGAGGTGGTGGGATATGAAAAGTGGACAAGGTTGTATGCACCAGTTTATTGGGGTTGGAAGACGACATTGAATATTGCAGAGTCCACTAATTTGATATTGGTAGAAGTAAGAGAATTGTCGATATTTGATTTTCTTGAACTGACTTGAGTTATTGAAAGATTACGACATGAGTGTTCTTTTCATTTGGGTAAAGTGAATGTGGTGGCATTTGCTCTTAGTTGACTATTAATGGGAAGTGTTGCTCATGTTGAGGATGGTAAGAAAGAGTTAGTTCGTAATGTTCATAGATTGATCCGATTGGGTGTTCGGTTGGTTGTTTCTAATGAATGCGGTGTGACTGTTGAGAAGAGTTTGGCATCGTCTCTTATATCGGATGTGAAGGCTAAGCAAGATCTTGATGAGATTATGTTTGATTTAAACAAATTGGTTTCTAAAAAGAACCATGAAGATTTCTCCCAAAGGGAGATGGTGTCCTTCAATACCAAGGTCGGTTATGTGTTCTGAATGTTGATGAGTTGAGGAATTAGATTTTGACAGAAGCTCAAAGTTCTTGGTATTCTATTCACCTGGGAGCCACCAAGATGTACCACGATTTACGAGAGGTCTATTGGTGGAATTGAACGAAGATGGATATTGCGAAATTTGTGGGTAGATGTCTGAATTGTCAACAAGTGAAAGTTGAGCATCAGAAACTCAATGGTTTAGCTCAAGACATTAGTATTCCTACATGGAAGTGTAAAGATTTGAATATGGACTTCATTACGAGTTTGCCTCGTACTTGCCATTAGATTGATTCAATTGGGATTATTGTGGACCGCATGACATAATCGACTCACTTTCTTCTCGTAAAGACTTCATTTTCAGCCAAAGAGTACACCAAGCTTTATATCCGGGAAATAGTGAGGTTGCATGGAGTGCCTTTATCCATTATTTCTGATTGTGGTACTCAGTTTGCATCTCACTTTTGTAGGTCATTTTAGAAACGTCTTGGTACTCAAGTAAAGCTTAGCACGCCTTTTCATCCTCAAACCAACGGGTAAGCCGATCATACTAATCATACTTTAGAATATATGTTAAGACCTTGTGTAATTGATTTCAAGGGAAATTGAGATGATCATTTGCCTTTGATTGAGTTTGCTTATAATAATAGCTATCATTCTAGTATTTGGATGACTCAATTTGAGGTTCTCTATGGTAGGAGATGTAAGTCTCATATTGGTTGATTTGAATTTGTGAGGTGTCTTTGATATGGCCCAACTCGGTGCATGAGGCTATGAAAAAGGTTTGACTTATTTGTGAAAGGTTGAAAGCGGCTCAAAGTTGACAAAAGCTTATGCCGATGTTAGAAGAAGAGAGCTTGAATTTGATGTTGATGATTGGGTTTACTTGAAAATGTCATCCATGTAGGGTGTGATGAGGTTTGGAAAGAAAGGGAAGCTTAATCCCCGATATGTGGGCCCATATTAGATTTTGAGGCGTATTGGAAGGTTGCTTATGAACAAGAGTTACCTACTGACTTAGTATCGGTACATCTAGTATTTCATGTTCCGTATTGAAGAAGTGTGTTGGAGATCCGACGTCCATTGTGCCTTTGGCAAGTTTAGGAGTTAAAGAAAGTCTTTCATATGAAGAGGTTCCGATTGAGATTTTAGACAGACAAGTTTAGAATTTGAGAAATAAGGAAGTTGCTTCCGTGAAAGTTCTTTGGAGGAATCAATTAGTTGAGGGTACTACTTGAGACTGAAGTCGATATAATGTCCAAGTATCCACATCTCTTTCCCTCCGCTTGTGTTCTAGCTTGAGGTATTAGCTCCTTGTGGTTCATTCTTTCAGATTCATGAATTTTAGTCATTCTCATATTTTCATATGCATGCATGTTCATGAAAAAAAATTGATTTTGATGTTATGATTTAGCTTAGAGTGATTTATCCTTGTTTATGTGCATTATGATGAGATTTGCATTCATGATGGGTTCTTAGTTTCTCTCTTACTCTATTCATGCTAGTTTGAGTCCCATTTGAGGACGAATGTTCCCAATGAGGAGGTATTGTAATACTTCTGAAATTGGAAAGTTAGATTAAAAAGGAAAAGTTCAGTTTTGGGCACTGATTTGTTGTCTACGAGTCCTATCTACGGACTGTAGGAGGTTCTACGACATGTAGAAGGTGATTTGTATAACTTAAGTTGAGTTTTGAAAACTATAAGTTTCTGATGTTTGACCTATGAGTGAACAGGACGAGTCGTATAAAGTTTGACGGATCGTAGGAATCACTCGTTGAAGGGACGCAAACTAAGTGAGATTTTAGACTTGAACTTGGGTTCTACGGAAGGGATCTACGGATCGTAGACCACAAGATGGATCGTAGAAAGGTCTCGTGACAAGTTGAATGAATTTTATGTCCCAGTAAGTGAAATCTACGATTAACCAGTACGGGCCGTAGAAAGACCTAAGGATCGTAGGTTCAAACCGTAGGTCGCGTCTAACAATTATTTCTTAAGGGTATTTGGGTCTTTTCCTATGCAATTAATACCTATACTATGTCTTTTTAATCCTATTTGTAAGTCCTATAACTACCTTTCAATTCCTAAAACAACACAAACCTTATCATTCTCTCAAATTCCCAATTCCCATCCAAGTTCATCCTCTCCAATTCTCTCTCAAGTTCAAGGAAGAAAGCTAGGTTTTCAAACTTCAAGGTCTTCTCTTTCAGAAATACTTTGATTTCTGAAAGTATTTGGCAAATATATCAAGGCATGTGGGAATTCACCAATGGATTACATTCATCCATTGGGTCCCAAAATAATTCAATTTCATCCAATTTGATTAGGGTTTTCATGCAAATCTCCATGGGTCCTATTTACTATAATTCAATTGTTTGATTTCAACCTTATTATGCACGATTTGATTCAATTACATATTTTTCAATTGATTTCATATGGACCCATGCTTGTTACTTGATGATGAATTTATGAAGAAATCTTGTGAACTTATGAATTAGGTTTTATGAAAGCTATGCATATTTTACGAAAATTATGTTTTGTGAACTAAGGATGTTTTTGAGATAAGTGTCAATGAATTGTGAAAAGTTTTCTCACATATTATGAAATCATGGTTGTGAAAGGTTTTCTCACATGTGAATCATGATATAAAGGAGCTACTCTATGATGACTTATGATTTGATTGGTTGTTTAATTATGCTTTTCCAAGTATGACAAAATGAATATGATTATGACTAATTTCGTTGGGATTTAACTTAACACTAAGAGGACTTTGAGGTGGAGGCTCAAATAGGGTAGTGTCATGACCCTCCACTTCTTATCCCACTTAGGCATAATTAAAGCATAAGTGAGCTTGCCTAGGGGGGAGAATTTAGAGTCTTTGAGTGGTTTACAGAAGACTCTAGAATATTCAAGATATGTTCTTGGAAGGCTTAGAATTCTCTATGCTTGTAGGGAATTCTAGAAGAGGGACTAGATTGTAAATATGTAGGGACTTATATAGTAATTTTTATTTACACGTTAGCCCCTAAGAGAGTAGTATAAATAGAGGGGTTTTCATTTGTAAGGCAACCAAGAAAGAACCAACCAAATGTAAAGCATTCTCCAAGCAATACAAAAAGTCTTCTTTAAAAGCTCTCTTTGTCATTCTTCATTCTCTTAGCGATCTAAGTTTCAAAGGGTTTACTTGAGCTTACAAGATTGTGAAAGATTCATGAGTAAGTTTTCAAGTGTCGCACATAGTGTTAGTGGAAGTCTAAGTCTGTGACAACGTGGTATCAGAGCAAAGGTTGACACTTAGGGAATGCCAACAAAAGAGACGTTAACGCTGTTAGCACCACGAACATTAGGCTGGATGGTGGAAAGAAGCACCACAAGGGAAGGCAACACCTTAAGAGTAGCGAGGAATTGTTGCTCAACCCTATACCAAGTAAAGCACTAACATCTCACCTACCTTCGACCATTGAAGCAAGTAACGATGAAAATGGTGAGGAGACCGTTGACGTGCACTCCCAGAGTAGAGTGGATTGCGGGGGTAGACACGGTGAGGCAGGCTGTGGAGATCATAGGCAAGCTCTTGAACAAGGTCGATAATAAGTTTAAGATTCTCGAGGATTTCACCCTCGAAGAGAATGACAATATCCGCAAAGAGTTGGAGGTGCATAGGCATATGGAGTATGAGACGAAGGAAATATCACTTTCTTGGAGTCTCATCTCATGGAGGCGTTAAGCATGATTGAAACCATGAAGACCGAGATGGAAGCGCTCAAGGAAGGAATGGAAGCTGGAGGATCTACTACACCCAATGGGGATAGGGAGGCCAAGATTGAGACTTCTAAGCCACCGATGTTCAAAGGCGTATGTGACACGCAAGAGGTGGAGAATTTCCTGTGGAATTTGGAGAATTACTTCAAGTGTAACAGGGTGAAGAGTGATGAGAACAAGATCAACACTGCGGTGTTGTACCTCTCAGAGATGGCCATGTTACGGTGGAGTCGTAAAGAGTAGAAATAGGGAAATGGCTTTGCACCATCAACACATGGGAGAAATTATGAGTGGAGTTCAAGAAGGTTTTCTTTCCTAACAACGTCATCTATGAGGTCAAGCACAAGCATAGGGAGTTGAAGTAGACAAATAGCATAAGTGAAGGAGTTCACCATTGTCACAATTCAAATTCCCAACCTCATATATGAAGATATATTGTTCCACTTCATGGATGGGCTGCAAAATTAGGCCAAGACGGAGTTGGAACGCCGACAAGTTAGGACTATTGATGACGCCATCACGCAGGCCAAAGTTTTGATAAACGTTAGGCATGAGAAGCCTGATCGAGCCAAAGGATAGGAGATGAGAGGTAATTATGACCAAATTGGGGAGATCATGGAAAAATCAAGGAACAACAGCCACATCCCAAAAATCATGACACCTATAAGTCTGATGGAAATAAGTCTGGATGTCAAAGCGATATGGAGAGGAAGGTAGAGACTACAAAGAGAAATGGTTGCTACATATGCAGTGGGTTACATGTCTAAGTAAGATTCCCTAAATTGAAAATCCTTGGTGCCATATTACGGGAATGGAAGGAGAAGGAGGCAAAAGAACCAGGGAAAGGTTCAGACACGATGCAGTTGGGCTTGATTAGACTATGCGGAGCTATCGCAAAGCAATCAAAGAGGCTAAAAAATATGACACACAATTTGTGGACATTATGATCATTGGACGACCCGCTAGTGCTATGGTCGACACAAGTGCGGAGGCCAACATTATGACCAAGACCGCATTAACAAAGTTAGGATTGAGTTACAACCCAAGTAACACCTACCTCAAGACAGTCAACGTACCACTGACTTCATGTGCGGAGTCACTCATGGAGTAAGAATAACACTAGGCATGTGGCAAGGTAAAACCAACTTTATGGTCACCCCTTTAGATATCTTTGATATCATTCTTGGGCAAGAGTTCTTCCAGAAGTGTCACATGATAATCAATCCTTATCTCCAATGACTCATGGTCATGGAGCAAGATGGATCATGTATGGTTCCCCTGATTAAGGTACCAAAGACAGAAGAAAAATCTCAATTATCGGCCATGCAACTTGTGAAGGGCCTCAAGAAGAAGGAGTCGACGTTCATTACCACCATTGCGAATTTGACTAAAGACAATAGTGCTAAAGGGACTTTTCCACCATGAATAGAGGTCTTAGAAGAGGATAAACACGAGATGTCTGAAAAGTTGCACATAGGCATTGATCAAGTCAATGTGCTACTGGTTGCGCTTGTAAAAAGACTAGATCTGGTTGTTCATACAACAACAATACGTCGAGGTTGTCGCAACATCAGGTCGGGGAGAGTGTCATGGACCACCACTTTCTTATCCCACTTAGACATAAAATTAAAGCATAAGTGAGCTAGCCTAAGGGGGAAGAATCTAGAGTCTTGGAAAGGTTTGCGAAAGACTCCAGAATATTCAAGATATGTTCTTGGAAGGCTTTAGAATTCTCTAGGCTTGTAGAGAATTCTAGAAGATAGACTAGATTGTAAGTATATAGGGACTTGTATAGTAATTTTTATTTACAATTTAACCCCTAGAGAGTAGTATAAATAGAGGGGCTCTAATTTGTAAAACAACCAAGCAAGAACCAACCAAGTGAAAAACATTCTCCAAGTAATACAAAAATGCCTTGTTTAAAAGCTCTCTTTGTCTTTCTTCATTCTCTTAGCAATCTAAGTTTCAGCAGGCTAACTTGAGCTTACAAGATCGTGAAAGATTCGTGAGTAAGTTCAAGTGTTACATGGAGCGTTAGTGGAAGTCTAAGTCTGTGACAGTAGTCTCTAGTAGCAATCTCTAGTCCCAAACTACGTGCCTTTGTAGGATTGTCTTAAATGACCTAGCTAGTGGATCCACATAGCATTAATGATATGATACAGAGCTCTACCTTTGCAAGTAGACTTTCCCTTATCTGTGTGGGATTTACATCGGATTCCATGTTATAGCTCACATGGTCTATTGTTGGTTAAATGTAATATTCCACAAAACAAACTATGTTACCTTCAAAAAGATTTTATGGAAGCTTTCATTATGTTTTAAGTATGCATTGACCTTGTTCATGATTTATGCTTTCTCGGTAATGATTTTTACTGTGTTTTAACTTGGTCATGCATATCATGTTTAAAATCCCCAAATGATCATGTTTATGTTTTCATGCATTTCCCCATACTTAGTACATTTCATGTATTAATGCATACTTGTGTCTATATTGTTTTATAATATAAGATCCGACGTTTATCCTCCCACTCTTGGCTACATCGGGATTGATCAGCTTGACTACTTGGATTGGTGAGTCCTCATTCTATGAGGACACTACCATTGATATTTTAGTTCTTTCGGTTTATGTCTTTTGTTTCAACTTGTATATGGTGTACGAGTTACATCCCAATAATTATTATGATGTTATAAAGGCTATGCTAGACACAGTTTTAGTATTCCATACTTATGTTTAGATTTTTATGATACGAGACTTTGATTGACTATTTGATACGCTCAAATTACACTTCCCTAAAGAAGTATAAGCGATCGTTATCAAGTAAAGAACCCAACTTGGAGGTTGGGGTCGATCCCACGAGGAATATGGTTCAGACTTAAACTTAACTCACTATTATATTCGTTTAGTCAACTTATTTCCGAGACAAGTAAATAAAGGGGTTTTTAAAAAAAACAAATAACCGATTGTTGTTTAAGTAACAAGTGAGCAAGATTTAAACCTTGAGTTATCAATAAGAGAGAGAAACTAGGGTGTATGTGTTCCCCATAAGCTCTTAACGCGGTAATCCTAATAATAGTAATCATTTCCTAGTGTTTTACATGCAAAGTTGGTAAGTTAGGTGTCCCTAAGTGATTGGTTCTCCAAATATGGAGTTTTACCCCACACCTTGGTCCGGCTACGTGTGTATAATTTACTAGCCTTTACCTTTACCTCATATTAGACATCACATCAATGTATGGCTTAGTTGTCACCCTCGCACCAATTGACATTAGACTATTAGATAGTATCACACTAATCTTTGTTGATAATTATTTTCTTATTAACTACCTCCTTGGTCTGGCAAGTAGCAACAAGGCGAGTTCTAACGCGTGCACTCGTTAAAAAGACTTCTAAGCGAAAGAATTATCAATGCATGCATCAACACTATTCAAGAATTACTTAGTTATTATTCATACGTTGTTAATTGATCATGGTTACCACAACCCTAGGTGTGGATTTAGCTACTCATGCTTGAAAGAGCACAATTCATGTTTTGATAAGAAAAATTCATGAACTTACGTTTAGAGTAGAAGAAACCCGAAATCTCGAATTAAATTCTAAAGCAAAAATCTTATAAACCAAAATTCGGAAATCAAATTGCCAAAGTTTGCAAGTTAATTCTCAAGAAAATATCAAGAACTAAAAGTATACAATAGTGTCTAACCAAATAAGAAGAAGAAAAGAACCCTCAAAAGTAGCTCCTATCAATCATCTTCTCCTCTAAATAATTATTTCTATGAACTATTTATAGATATAGAAAATCCTAAATAAAATAACTGAGTCCAAAGTAAATTAGGAATCCAAAAATTGAATTCCTTTTTTTTTCGCGTGAACAGTGGCCGCCTCAATTTTCTTTGAATTCTGCCAACTTTTCAATATATATATAAATATTAATATAATATTCAATTTAATCCATTAAGCTGTCTGCTTGATTTCCTTCTTCAACCTTCCATTTTTAATTCGTTTTAGCTCTAAACTTCTTCATTTTTTTCCACCAATTTAATTCTACAAATAAAATATACTATTTAGCACAATCCATAAAATCCAAGCTCAAAAAGGATAATTAAAATATTAACTATGAGGCAAATAATAATTAAATATATATAATTTTAGCCTCACATCAACACCCCACGCTTAAACTTTTGTTCGTCCTCGGGCAAACATTAAAGTTCATCTCAAAAAATCAAAATAGGAATGTCGTTGGTTAATACAAACAATTAAGCCATATATCAATTTCAAAACATCAAGTAGGTTTCTCAATCATTATGCAAGACATCCAAATAAACAACAAACCTCTAACATCCTATCCTCAAGGATTGACTTTGAACTCATCACATTTAAGCTTGCTCACTACTCTCATCAAAGAAAGCTAATAAAATCACATATCTATCATGAAACAAGTGCCCTCACAAAAAGAAATTGTCCACACACTCGATTCAAAAGATTGAATATAAATTAAGGACTTCATATCAAGAACAACTCTCACACTCACAAATAAAATTCACATGTATGCACAAAGAACCATAGACTTGCCAATTATGTACATCTCCACTAATTAAGCATGCTTGAATAACATCAAATAGGACTTTACGGGTTGTAATGTAGGCTAGGGGACGGGTAGGAAAACTATATAATAGTGACTTACACTTCCTTAAGCACTTTGCAATTTTATACTTTATCACCCATTATTTTCTTCTCTCTTTTTTTTCAACCCTTTTTTCAACAATTATTTCACAAGTAATTCTCATTATCTCAAGAATGCTTCAATCACTCTTTTTTTTTTTTAGTTTTCCTTCATAATAGTCACCCTCAACTTACGTATTTTACATCGTTAAGGTGCACGATGTCCTTGGAAGGACCAGGGCAATCATCAAGGTAACTTCTGAAATAGCCACCCTCAACTTAGGCTTTCAGCCCGAGTTAAAGTACACAATGTCCAAGGAAGGATCAGGGCCAGCATAGAGTTTTACAAATTTTCTAGGAAAATGTGAGATGTATAAATCTCCATCATGGGTCACCTTATCTTTTACCTCTTCTTGTTCCATTATCTACAAACCAAACATTTTCACCCTTTTCTACTTCTACTAGTGTTCTCAGTTTTCTTCTTACATAGTATATTAAGGATTTTTTTTTTTTGCTCAAATAGAATTATGGTATCAATAAAAAGGGATTCAGCTCGATCATATGGTTTACAAGAAAAATATAGTCTAAAAGGCTCAAAAGGGTTAACTAGTGATATAATATCTGAAAATGCAAAAATTTACCAGACAAATCAAAGAAAGCCTATTTTCATCTCCTAAACAAGGCAACACTTTTTATTTCGCTTCAATAACATGCAGAGGAAATTCTAGACTAAGATGCAAAACAAGGAATAAACAAATTCTTCACCACACATGACATAAATATCAATCAAGATGGATCAATTTCATTCTAAGAGAGACAGGATCATAACAATCTAAAAATAAAATAAGTTATATACAAGTCAAAACCATGAGCTTAGGTGTCAAATAATCTGCAATTTCCTTATCAATCAAGCATTCGCAAGAAAGTTCTACTAAAATATTAGGCCTAAATAGCAAGTATCACACCACTCAAAAGGGTCTTTTCTTTTCTCTCAATTAAAAAAAAATTCAAAAGAACACTTATTCCTAAAAAAATAAAAGACACTCGGTTCAAAGGGACTATCCTCAAGAAAAGAACCGAAAACAAAAGCTAAGGAACCCATCCTAAAAAAAAGAAAAAACTCAATAAAACAGTAAAAACTAGGAATTCATTCCTCTACCCCACACTTAAAAAGATGCTATGTCCCCAAAGCATTAAATAAAATTTAAAACAAGGGTTAGGAAAATGCTCTGAGGCCTTTAGGCCTAGCTAGTAGCATGTTCTCTTTATTTTTTCATGAAGAGTCGTACGCACCCCACACTTAAGCTCAAACGTGCTTCTTCGTTGCTTTTTTTTTTTGTAGTACTCAGACTTCCCCTAACCTGCAAAAATAAGACCAAAAGAAAGTGACACTAATAAAATAAAAATAAAATAAAATAAGAAGTTACACTACTAATTGGGTTGCCTCCCAATAAACGCTTCCATATCAGTTATCTTCAATTATTATTTGTATGAATCTTATTGTCATGCCAGACCATGGGTTAGCTTGGGGTCACTTGTGACTCTAAGAAGCGTGTTATGACTTGGGATAGTCTCGAGTCGTGACATAGTTCGTCCATAGAGAGACAGACAATGTGGTTAGGGAAAACATATTTGAACTTTTAGTGTAATGATAAAAGAAGTTTGAAATCACTTTGTACTATTAGTTTAAATCCAAATGTAACATTCTTGTATTTTTTAATCCTTTTACTCAATTCACTGCGTACTTCAAACCACATAATCAACTATAATTTTTGCGTTATCATATGCTATCAAGCTTGTGACTCTCAAAATCATGAGCTATACTACATTTTTTTTTAATAAGCTATTTACTCACAAGTCACGACCAAAAGACAAATCAACTTTCATTGCTTACTAATGATGAACGTGTGCACATGAAAGTAAAATAATATCAAAATATTTAAACAATCATTAAAGAAGAAAAATGAACAAAAACATTAAATCAATCATTTAATATAATAAAAAGAAATAATTTATATTGATATTATCAAACATTACTTCCCAAGAAAAGATAATGCCTATTTTATATGAATTTTATCAATAATAAATTAAATTAAGCCAAATACTAACATATTAAGCAAAAGGGTATTTACATATTTCATTACATTTACTTGTGTATCATTGTTCTAACTTTTGAGTATCCTAAAACATCACCAAAACCCTCTGATGTTGCTTTCTCTCCCTGTGAGAAAGGGGAGAGCAAAATGTCCATCTCTCGTCTTCTTTCACCCAAATTGTGATCACTGATCAACATTGCAGGTAATTTATCAAATACCCACTTGAAAATTTTGTCTTTTTCCCTTCATTTTTGCCTCAGAATTTTGATTCTTGATTCTGATGTTGGGTTGGGGTGTGATTATTTCACTTGGATTTTGTTGAAAAAGTGAACCTTTTTTTCTATTAGTAGAATTAGGCAGATGAGTAGGTAGTTTATCAGATACCAATTTGGGAAAAAGTGTATCTTTTTCCTTTCTTTAGGTCTCAAAATGTTGGGTGTGGGGGTGGATGGGGTTGAGGGGTATTGTTTTTATCACTTGTTTGTGTTCTGAACCTATTTGCTGAATGTAGAAGAGTGAATAAGTAGTTTATCAGATAGCAATTTGGAAAAAGTGAGTCTTTTTCCTTTCTTTTGGTCTCAAAATGTTGGTGTGGGGTGGATGCCTAGATTGGGGTTGAGGGGTATTGATTTTATCATTTGTATGTGTTAATGAACCTATTTGCAGAATGTAGAAGAGTGAATAAGTAGTTTATCAGATACCATTTTAGAAAAAAATGAATATTTTTTCCGTTCTTTTGGACTCAAAATGTTGGTGTGGGGTTGATGGGGGTTTGATTTTATCAATGTGTTAATGAACCTATTTGCAGAATGTAGAAGAGTGAATAAGTAGGTTATCAGATACTAATTTGGAAAAAGTGAATCTTTTTCGTTTCTTTTGGTCTCAAAATGTTGGTGTGGGGTGAATGCCTGGATGGGGGTTGAGGGGTATTAATATTATCACTTATATGTTTTAAATTAACCTATTTGCCGTACGTAGAAGAGTGAGTAAGTAGTTTATTTGATACCACTTTGGAAAAAGTGAATTTTCCTTTCTCTTGGTCTCAAAATGTTGGTGTGGGTGGATGGAGGTTGAGGGGTATTAATTTTATCACTTGAACGTATAAGTGTGAATACGTAGGTTATCTGAAACCAATTTCAAAAACATGAATTCCGGTCTTTTGGTATCAAAATGTTGGTGTGGGGTGAATGCCTGGATTGTGGTTGAGGGGTATTGCTTTATCACTTGTATGTGTTAATGAACCTATTTACAGAATGCAGAAGAATGAATAAGTAGTTTATCAGATACCAATTTGGAAAAAGGTGAATCTTTTTCCCTTTCTTTTGGTCTCAAAATGTTGGTGTGGGGTTGAGGGGTATTGATTTTATCACTTGTATGAGTTAATGAACCTATTTGTAGAGTGTAGAAAAGTGAATAAGTAGTTTATCACTTGTATGTGTTAATGAACCTATTTGCATTTGCAGGATGTAGAAGAGTGAATAAGTAGGTTATCAGATTCCAATTTGGAAAAAGTGAATCTTTTTTTCCTTTCTTTTTGGTCTCAAAATGTTGGTGTGGGGTGAATGCCTAGATGGGGGTTGAGGGATATTAATTTTATCACTTGTATTTGTTAAATGGACCTATTTGCAATATGTAGAAGAGTGAATAAGTAGTTTATCAGATACCACTTTGGAAAAAATGAAACTTTTTCCTTTCTTTTGGTCTTAAAATGTTGGTGTGGGGTTGATGCCTTGATGGGGGTTGAGGGGTATTAATTTTATCACTTCTATGTGTTAATGAACCTATTTGCAGAATGTAGAAGTGGTTTATCAGATTATTCAGATACCACTTTGGAAAAAGTGATTTTTTTCTTTTCTTTTGGTCTCAAAATGTTGGTGTGGAGTGGATGGGGGTTGAGGGGTATTGATTTTATCACTTGAATGTAGAAGAGTGAATAAGTAGGTTAACACATACCAATTTGGAAAAAGTGAAATCTTTTTCCTTTCTTTTGGTCTCAAAATGTTGGTGTGGGCTGGATGGGGGTTGAGGGGTATTCATTTTATCACTTGTATGTGTTAATGATACCTATTTGCAGAATGAAGAGTAAATTAGTAGTTTATCAGATACCCATTTGGAGAAAAAATATGTCTTTTTTCTTTTATCGTGTTTGGTGTAAAAGCTACTCTTGGTTTTTTATATTGGTTTTGGGGAGGGAGGGTCGAGAAGTACTGTTTTTTTTCTCAAATGTAAGTGTTAATCGAGCTCATTTCTATTGACCGAATGTAAAATATGGTGTTCTTTGACTGATAAGGGTGAAATTTCACAGCCGTTGAAGAAATCAGAGGTTGTGGAGCAGCAGAAAACCATGGCTGTGGAGATATCTGAAAAGAAGTAAGATCACTTAATTATAAATGCCTACGAGTCTTTAGCTGAATTTTGAGCTAAACTTTTAGGGTTGAAATTTGATTATAATAATAGTGTGGTCCTAAAAATATTAGTTGCTTATTAAGCATTCATGTGCAAGATTATGAGCTTAGTAGGTTTGGTAGTATGACGTGCAGTTGATCTGGATTGAATGTTTCCCAGTTAACCTGTTGCTGAAATTATTATGTATGATAGTACGAAATCGTGCACATGTTTGCAGTTTGTTTGTCAATCATATTGTGGAGAATGTTGAAGAAAAGGGTAGTCAAATTGTGAAATTATGATGGAAATAAATAGTGGATGATTAGTATGCTAGGTATTGTTCCATAAAAAAAATGTAAATTTGACTATTTACACTAAACCATGCTGAAGATCTGGACCTAGAAAAATTTGATGAATAGGATCTTTAGAGGATCCTGGTGGCCTTAGTAGATATTGAGTCATTTGGAAAATGATGAAATAAAAAGAAAACTAAAATCAAGCTTTGGTTGATTGCTAACAAACATTATATGTAACGGCTTGTCTATTCATTTTGAGTATTAGGTTCCTTTCCCTTAAATGGCCTTTTACATAGACATAAACCGTGTTTATGACTTGTTGGGACTAGTAGTATGCTTCTCAAGGTAATCACATGTGTGTCAATGAAGAAAACCAAAAACTAGAAACTTGGAAAGCCTAAGGGTTGACCAAAACAATATTTGGAGTGAACAAGGTTGAAATTCAGGTGCAACAGTGCATGAGATTGCTTCTCGGGTATACAAACACAGCTAGATGCCCAATTACTATCGAGCCATATCAATATGTTGGTCCATAAATATATAGAAGAGACCTAGTTAGTAAGTGCAAAGAGTAAATTGTATCCATTACTTAAGGCCCACTCTATGTGAGTATCAATATATATTGTTCCTTTAAATTATAAAGAGGATAATCAACTTAACTCTTATGGTATGAGGCAGAAATTCTAATTGAATTAGTTCAAAGAAAAATAAAAGGAAAAGGAGCTATGGAAAGATTTGCATTATTCGGCCTATGCTTACACATGCGATTACTCATCTAGTATTTAAACAAAATTTAAAGTCCTATTTTATCTTGGCCATGAAATTGGACTTTGCAAAATCTGACTCACTTGATTGAGTGATTCTTAAGAATGACATTGAAGGTGAGTGATCTTAAACTTTTCTCCTTGCTTGTCCCATGGACAAAACTTCAAGTTCAACAAGTTTTCACTTTTTGACCTTGAAGCGATTGCCCATGGGGAAAGCTGTGTTCAAGACATGTCATTGAGTGTAATTTCATGCGCATAATTGGTTGCAAGACTAAAATCTATTAGTGTGTTATTTCATTTCAATATCCAACTTATGTCATGTGACACAATATCATGAGTACGTTATTTGGACTTCACTATTTAGGTTGTACCTATTTTTAAATTTTTTTTGCACTTCTAACCACTTCGAAACAATTTTAGACGTGAAATTAGTAAACCCTAATCTTAATCAATACATATTTGAGTTGTTCAAAAGTGGTTAGACTTGTAAAGTTTTATGCAATGCGGATATAAGTTAAATGAACATTAACATACTTAGTGTAATTCCACAAGTGGAGTCTGGAGAGAGTGGTGCGTACGCATACTAACACCTTATGTCTGACATAGCTGCTGGTGGCTTCTATTTGGTGTTTTTATCTGTTTTAGAAGAAAATCATGTTATCTACATAATTCTGAATAAATGGTACCACTAGATATGATATTAGATTTTAGTTTATAGTGAATACAAAATATATTTCAATGACACAAAGAAATTCTATATCAAAATTTCAAGGGAAAAGTGAATACAACACTGTAAAACATGAGAAAGCTTATAAACATCAATGCAATTATGGCTCAGACAATTTTTAATAAAAAAGAAGCAAATGGTTTAAGCATGGGTACATTTAGCTTTAAAGTCTTAAGGTTAGATCAAGCACACTAGTTTCGTTATCACAAACTAATTGAGGTTCGAATTTCAACTCAAATAGATCATGACTCTAATCTATCCAAAATAGGGACTTCTTCATTTTGGTTAATAGCTATTGAATTTGAACCTCGGTAAAAGGTCATTCTTGTTGAATGAAACATTTGTTGCCTCTAGTTTACATGCACACATTAGCCATTATCATTTCCTCTAAGTGAAGGAGGACGATATGATGGCGGTGGTGGTGTTATCTATTGGTTTGTATGCACACCTTTGCTATCATTGCTACCTCTAATCGAGTTGGCACGATATGAGGGTGGTGGTGGTGGTAGTAGGAGTTGGAGTAGCAAGAAATCGGTCGAGATTCTGTTAAACAAAATTGAAATGGAAACAACATCAACGATGTTATTATTTGTGAAACAATATAAAAAATTTACCTAATAAAAAGGTCAGCTTCACCTATTTGATTTGTTTGGAGCGATTAAATGAGACTGAATTGTGGATATCAACTTTGAAAACTGTATGAAGAATTTATTAGGTCACTACTCACCTTTAGAATTGTAAATTTTCACGTCTTGTTATGGTAACTTTTTCAAATGCTACAACACTGCAACACTAAATTTTTTTATGTACTTCTAACCACTTCGAAACAATTTTAGACATGAAATTAGTAAAGTCTTATATTAGTCGATACATATTTGAGTTGTTCAAAGGTGGTTAGATGTGTAAAATTTTATGCAATGCGGATATTACTTAAAAGAACAACAACATACTCTATGTAATCCCACGAGTGGGATCTAGAGAGGGTGGTATATATGCATACTAACACCTTACATCTGTGACATAGGTGTTACAACTGACATATATCATGATGGCTTCTATTTGGTGTTTTTATATGTTTTCGGAAAAAATTATGTGACCTATAAAATTCTAAATAAATGGTACCAATAGATGTGATATTAGATTTAAGTATATCGTGAATACACAAAAAAAATCGATGACACGAAGAAAAGTTATATTAGAATTCAAGGGGAATACAGCTCTATAAATAAGGAGAAAACTTTAAAAACATCTAAGCAATTGGTGATTCAAACAATTTTTGATAGAAAAGACGCAAATGGTTTAAGCATGGATACTCTTTGCTTTAAAGCCTTAAGGCTAAAACCATCCCACTAGTTTCGTTATCACAAACTAATTGAGGTTCGAGTTTCGACTCAGATGGATAAGATCTATCCAAAATAGGGACATCTTCATTTTGGTTAATATCTATTGAATTTGAACCTCAGACATAGGCCATTCTTGTCGATTGAAACATTTGTTGCCTCTAGTTTGCATACACACCTTCTTCATAATCATTTCCTCCAAGTGAAGGAGGTCGATATGACAATATGATGGTGGTGGTATATGTTGGTTTGTATGCACACCTCTGCCATCGTTGTTACCTCTAATTGAGGTGGCAAGATATGAGGGTGGTGGTGGTGGTGGTGGTAGTAGGTACTGGTTTGCTTGTTCACCTCCGCCATAAGCATTTTCTCTAAGTGAGGGAGGACGATATGCTTGTGGTGGTGGTGGTGGTGGTATCTGATGGTTTGTATGCACACCTATGCCATCATTGATACCTTTGACTGAATTAGCATGATATGATGGCGGTGGAGGCAGTGTTTAGGAAAGTGAGCATTTCATCGCTTTAAGCGGTGAAGCGAGGCGAAGCGAAGCGAGGGTTCAGCGCTTCAGTTGGCTGAAGCGAGGCATGTGAAAAGAAGCGACCACTTCTGGGCTTGAAGCGCGATGCGACCAGAAGCGGTGAAGCGAGAAAAGCAATGCTTTTATTTTTTTGAAGTAATAAGTGATCGATTTTAAAGAATAAAAATAGGCATGACTTACCTAGTTCTTCTTCTTCTTCTTACTACTACTACTACAACTAGCCTAGGATTTTTCTTCTTTTTTTCCACTTTGTTCGTTATTCTGTTTTCCTTTGCCCTGTTTAGCTTTGATTATTTAAATTATATGTTGCTTAATTTTTTTCCTCACAGTGATTAAAATATACGTCGCTAAATTGTTTTGTTTCTTAACAATGACTAAAATGTTGTTGAATTTTTTCTTAATAGTGATAAAAAATGTAATGTTGATTAGTTTTCTTAAATCTTATCCGCAATTAAAAATGGCTAACCCAACATGAAAATATGGGAAAAAAGTTAGTGAGACCAATAGGACAACAATTGTATGTCTGTTTTGTGATAAGACAACTAAAGGGGAACCTTTTTCTAGTTTTTTAATATGAATTTTTGCTTATATATTTTGTCTATTTATTTTGGTCTTTTTTCTTTTAAATCGTGCTTCACTTCAATGAAGCAAGCGCTTCGCTTAAAGCATGAAGCGGGGCCTTGTCGCTTTTTATCGCTTCGCGCTCCCCTAAACACTGGGTGGAGGTGCTAGTAGCTGTTGTTTTGTATTCTCACCTCTTCCATCTTCTTTACGTCGAACCGAATGGGTAGGATGCGAGGATGGTAGTGGTGGCAGCGACATAGGTGGTAGTTGTTGGTTTACTCTCACATTTTTACCACTATCATTACCTCTAACCCAGAATGGATGAAATGCCGATGGTGTGTGTGTGGGGGTGGGTGGGTGCTTGTGATTTCAGTGTTTTGTTTCTCATGGTTCTTACAAGTTGAATAGTCTCTAGAGGTTTTGGTAATGGTACACTTAGTGTGTTTGATCCTTCTGCAATGTATGTCTCTTCTTGTAGATCTACTAGATGAGATAGAACATGATTCATGAATTCTTGATAGCCCTAAACAATTTTGGGACATTAAGGACATTTGAGCAACGCAAGATGACCAACAGTCTGTAAAACAAAATTGAAATGGAAACAACATCAACAATGTTATTATTTGAAGACAAACAACATAAAAAATTTACCTTAAGAAAAGGTCAACTTTTTTTTTTTGAAACTGGTAATGTTGTATTCCTCAGCATTAAGGTATGCTGGAGACCTCCAAAAGGTAGTAACAAGCTAGAACAAGAGACTAATTACAGTAATCCTAAAAGATCTACTAATTGTTCAGCATTTTCTATACAATGTTCTTTACACCAAAAGTAGAAAGTTGCTATGCAGCTCTCTTTGATTTTCTGAATGTTGTTGAATCTATCTTGAAAGTTTCTTCCATTCCTCTCCCTCCAGATAGTCCACCAGATACAGTGTGGGATTATTTTCCACCACTTCTTCTATGTCTTGCTTCCCCCTCTCCTAATCCAGCAACTTAACAAGTCTGTTGTGTGCTATGGCATTGACCATTTTGTCTCTGTTAAACTGAGGAACATAGTCCAAAGCTGAGATGTGACTTTACAATGGAGAAACAGATGATTATTTGTCTCTCTAGCGTCACTACATAACATGCATCTAGACACAATTGGCAATCCCTTTTTCTGCAGGATCTCATGAGTGAGGCAAGCTTTCCTGATTACTAACCAAGCAAAGTACTTGACCTTAGTAGGAGCCATACTTTTCCATACATGATTCCAAGGGCCTGTTTTGTTCTCAGGCATCCAGGATACCTCTTTCCTATAAATTCTACCTACAGAGAACTTGCCATCCTTATCATGTTTCCATCTAAAAGTGTCATCCTCTACAGTAGTGCCTTTGAAACCATCAATCATCTGCAATAGCTCCATAAACCTGCCTACTTCCCAGTCATTAAGATGCCTCCTGAAGAAGAAGTTCCATCCCTGTGGGGACCAGCTATCAGCCACTATAACCTCAAGGTTAGTGCATATATTGGCCAGATCAGGGAAAACTTGCATTAAAACTTCTTGTCCAATCCATAGGTCCTTCCAAAATAGTATTTTGTTCCCAGCACCCACCTCATAACATGAATTCTTTACTAGTCTAGGCCAAAGATTCCTTATAGATCTCCATACCGATGTTTCGTAGGTGGTTGATACTGCATTCACCATTGCTCTGTCTGGCCATACTTATTCAGGATTACCTCTTTCCATAGAGCATGACCATTTCCATTTAATCTCCATAACCATTTCATGAGCAAGCAATCATTCTACAGTTTCAGATTCCTTACTCCTAAACCACCAGCCTCCTTGTGTAATTGTGCAGTCTTCCATTATACCAAATGATACCCCTTTCCCTCTTTGTTCCCAAACCAAAGAAAATTTCTTCTTAATCGGTCCAACTTCTTGACCACACTTATTGGAATAGGGAATAGGGACATCACATATGTGGGAAGCGAGTCCAGAACTGCATTTATCAAAGTGAGCCTGCCTCCAAGAGACAAGTATTGTGTCTTCCAGTTTGCCAACTTCTTTTCCGTCTTTTCCAAAATCCTATCCCAGATAATCAATTCTTTGTGTTTGTTGCCTAATGGCATGCCTAGATAGACTGTTGGTAATTTGTCTACCTTACACCCCAAGATACCAGCTAGTTCCTCCATCTGCACCACTTCTTTAATAGGAAACAGGTTACTTTTCCTCCAGTTAACGCTTAAACCAGAAATGGCTTCAAAAACAATTAGTATCATCCTGATATAGCAAATTTGTTCAGCTATAGCTTCACAAAATATCACAGTATCATCTGCATACAACAGATGACATACTTCCATATTTACTCCTGCTCTGCTGCTAACCTTGAATCCCTTTATCCACCTGTTGCTAATTGCAATCCTCATCATACTGTTGAAACCCTCCATGGCAATGATGAATAGGAAGGGGGAGAGAGGGTCACCTTGTCTAAGACCCCTCTCTGACGGAAAAAAACCCACAGGTTCTCCATTTACAAGTATGGAGAACCTAACAGTTTTAATACAAAAGCCAATCCATTTCAACCACCTTTCACCGAATCCCATCTGTCTGAGAATGTTTAGCAAAAATTCCCAGCTCACGTGATCATAAGCCTTCTCTATCTCTAGCTTGCACATAATGCCTGGCACCTCCCCTCTCAATCTAGTATCCACACATTCATTGGCTATAAGAGCAGCGTCCATGATCTGTCTTCCTTTAATAAAGGCCATCTGATGAGTGTTCACCAATTTATTTACTACCCTTTTCAACCTTTCTGTCAGCACTTTGGCAATGATTTTATAGACCCCACTGATGAGACTGATAGGTCTATAATCCCTTAATGCAGCAGCTCCAATTTTCTTGGGAATGAGAGCCACATAAGTCGCATTGAAACTTCTTTCAAAGACCTGGTGAGAATGAAAATGTTGCAAAGTGTTCATGATATCTTCCTTCAGGACCTCCCAAACACATTGGTAGAAACACATAGGGTATCCATCCGGGCCGGGTGCCTTGTCACTGGCACAGAGCTTGATACTGTTAAGAACTTCCTCCTCTTCAAATTGCCTTTGCAACCATTCTTGTTCCTCATTGGTAATTCCTGGAGCCTCATGGAGGTTAAAGTCAGGTCTCCAATTTTTTGATTCCTTGTATAGGTTTTGATAGAGGTTCTGAATGTTCTCTTTTATCACTGCAGGATCAGTAATTGTTTCACCCTCCACTTCTAGAGAGTCAATAGCATTGAACCTCTTGTGTGTTGTGGCAATCCTGTGGAAATATTTAGTGTTCTTATCTCCACTTTTTAACCATTGAACTCTGGACCTTTGCCTCCAAGCTATCTCCTCATTTCTAGCCAGCTTCTCAAAGTCCAAAAATAATTGGACTTTTTGGGCCAGTTCGTCCTCAGTGAGCAGCCTCTGATCTTGAGTGTTCTCTAGCATTGAGATTTCATTCAAGATTTCCTCCTTTTTCCTCCCAACTGACATTACTTTCCCTGTTCCACTCCTTCAGTTTGTCTTTTAAAAGCTTCAGTTTAGTGGCTAAAATGAAAGCAGGGGTGCCACTGACCTGAAAAGAAGCCCACCAAACTCGCACCTTATCTTTAAAACCCTCCACACCTAACCACCACTGCTCAAATTTGAAATAGGACTTCTTAATTTTCCAATCCCCACAAACAAGCATGATAGGTCTATGATCAGATCCAACATTGGGAAGAAGATTTTGTTTGATCTGTAGGAAAAGCTCCTCCCATTGGGAACAAAACAAAAATCTATCAATTCCAGAAGCACTCATATGACTTTCTCCCCTTCTCCAGGTGTAAGATCCTCCAAATAAATGAGGGTCAAACAATTCCATCTCATTAATCCATTTTGAAAATTCAGCCATTGCACCTGTGATTCTATGTCCATTTGTCCCCTCAGTTGGGTATCTAGTAACATTAAAATCCCCACATACAACCCAAGGCCCATCACACTGACTTCTAATAGCAGATAATTCCAGCCAAAGATTCCTCCTTTCGATTCTTCCACACTCCGCGTAAACTGCATTTAGGTACCAGGTGAGGTCTTGGTTAATGCCGACAAATTTACATGTAATCATTTGGTCACCATTGTCAACCAATTCACCCAATCAATTCCTTTTATCCCATAACACTGCTATCCCCCCACAACTTCCTATAGCCTCCATATGTATCTCCCCCATCCATCTGTTAAAGCAAAGTTGTTCAACTAAATTAGAATTTGCCCCACCTAGCTTAGTTTCTTGAATTACATGAATATCTGCCCCCCCACTGTTGTAATAAGTTCCTTACAAGACATCTCTTGTTCTCCCTGCTAAGACCCCTGACATTCCATGAAGAAATTTTTATTTTCATTGATAACTTAAGGAGTAGTTTCTCCCCATGCTCCTAGACTCTCCGTCAAGAGATACTAGATATGTCTGTGGTCCCTATACAATATGTGAGGTCTAGGGGCTCCTTTCAAATAAAATAGAATTTGTTCTAAGGCAGTCCAATGTTTGACTGTTGGTGCAGACATGAATTGACTAACAATACTAACTGCATAGGCAATATCTGGATGAGTCACACTAAGGTAGTTTAGTTTCCCAACCAACCTTCTGTATCTTTCTGGGTCATCAAAAGGGTCAGCATCATCCCTAGTAAGATGTGCATTAGGAGCCATTGGTGTGCCTCACGGTTTTGCCCTCAACTTACCAGCTTTTGCAAGTAGGTCAAGTATATACTTCTTTGAGATAAGAAAAACCCTTTCTTTCTTGTAGCTACTTTTACACCTAAGAAGTATTTCAGCTGTCCCAAGTCTTTGGTATGAAGCTTGGCATGTAAAAACTGCGTGAGAGAAGAAATTCCAGTACAATCATCTCCTATAATCACAATATCGTCAACATAGACAACTAGAAGAATAATACTAGCTATTGATTGTCTATAAAAGACCAAGTGATCACACTTACTCTTCTTCACCCCAAATTCTTGAACTACATCTCTAAATTTTCCAAACCATGCACGAGGACTCTGCTTTAGACCATATAGGGATTTTCTTAGATGACAAACTTATCCATACTCCCCCTGAGCAACAAACCAAGGTGGTTGCTCCATATACACCTCTTCATGGAGATCACCATGAAGGAAAACATTTTTGATATTCATTTGATGTAAAGGCCAATGTTGAGAAGCAGCCAAGGAAATAAACCAACGAATAGAGGTGAGCTTAGCTACAAGGGAGAAAGTATCAGAATAATCTACCCCATAAGTCTAAGCATAGCCTTTAGCCACAAATCTAGCCATAAGTCTTGCAATAGAACCATCAGGATTGACTTTGACTTTAAAAACCCATTTGCATCCTATTGCTTTCTTTCCATTGGGTAACTCCACCAAATCCCAAGTATGATTTTCATCTAGAGCATGTATCTCTTCAAACATTGCATCACGCCATCCAGAATGATTCAAGGCTTCTTTCAATGCTTTAGGAATAGAGATAGAGTCTAGAGAGCCAACCAAACAACTAGATGCAGGAGATAAGTGATCATAAGAACAAAGTTAGCTATGGAATATGCGGATTTGCACTTACGTGTACCTTTCTGAAGAGCAATAGAAAGATCCAAATTTTCTAAAGGATCAAATGGAGAAGGGTTTGATGATGGAGTTGATGTAGGGTATGTATCATTAATCTCTCGCCTCCTTGAGTAAACTTGAACAATTGGTGGTCTTGCTGGTGCAAATTGAGTAGGTTGTGAAGGCACAATGGTTGATTGATGCTCAATTAAAGAACTAGGAGATAGGGGAAAATATCAGTTGATTGTTTTGTTACAACACGGGTAACTCGATAGGCTAACCACTCATCTTCCTCCCCTTGACTTGTAGAATTTAGAGGTGCATAAAAGAATGGTGTAGTCTCTGAAAATACCACATCAGTTGATACTAAATATTTACCAAGTTCAGTTGAATAACACATCGATACCCCTACTGAAGGCGAGAATAGCCTAAGAAAATACACTTTAATGCTTTAGGATCCAACTTGGTAATAGATGGTCGAACATCTCGGACATAACATGTGCTTCCAAACACCTTAGGTTCCATTGGAAATAATGATTTGTTTGAAAAAAGAATAATATAAGGCATATTACTGCCAATACAGTTGATGGCATGCTATTGATCAGAAAACAAGTAGTAGAGATGGCATCAACCCAAAATTGCTTAGGAACCTTCATTTGGAACAACAGTGCCCGAGTTGTCTCAAGTAGATGCCAATTCTTTCTCTCAACAACTCAAAATAATATTCTGAAATTGAAGGTAGGCAAAGCTTTTTCAACAAAGGTAGCGAAGGATGTCCCAGTCGACAATGTGCCTCAAATGGAGACGCAACACTAGAGTAGACAATAGACGGAGACTCCCACTCATCCAGGATATAAAGATCATCAGAAACATGTCCTTTACCAATAGCCTGATTTGTTATAGATCACGAAACAAACAATAATCAGGAAAAAACGAGATATAACAATTAAGTTCTCTCGTAACTTTACTAACAGAAATCAAATCAAATGCCAATTTTGGTAGACTTAGTACAAATGACAGTAATAGACGAGGTTGGTTGAACAATACCGAATCCAACGCTATTACAAGTTGATCCATCAGCTACAGTAACATGAGAGGTTGCTTTGAGTGATCTAAAGCTAGAGAAAATATTAGGATTTCCTGTCATATGATTTGTGGCACCTGAATCGATCACCCATTTATTAGAAGAGCTGATAAGACATGTTTTATCTGACCTAACAAAGGAATTAACAGAACCGGATTCCTTCAAAGATTTCTGATATTGAGAAAATTTGGCAAACTCCTCAACCGAAACCAAAACCATTTTGTCGGATAATGAATGTGAAGCAGCAACTTTGAACCGATCTGTCATTTTCCTAGCTTTATTTCAATGTGTTTCAAAATCCCCAAACAAACAAACAACAACCTAATAACACAATAAAAAAAAAACGACCGTAGCCAAACTCGATGGCACTCTGGAAATAATTTCCCAAATAAGCTTCAAATAGCCTCCAACAAACAATATCAAGTCACAAGTTGGTCAAGCAACAATTCCAGTGCTGCACTCGTACACAATTTCCATAATCAAGTATAATTAGCAACAAACATAGAAGTCTCAAACCTGACCAAAGAGGGTCTACAGATTTTGTTTGGAGGGTTTTCTTCTCGGAAAAATTGGTCCTATAATTAGGGGATCACCACAAGTCAGCCAGAAATGACAAGCCGATGTCAGAGAAGAAAGCCGGACCAAGCTTGGTCCACTCACGAGCTTCTCCTCCGGACACCAGCTTCTATGGTTTTGTAGATCAAGAGAAGACAATCCTCCTTTGGTTGGTGGCAGAAACTAAATTCGAGTTTACTCACGTACACTGATCGGATTCCGGCTAGCTCCGGTAAGCTTTCTAACTGACAAAGAACATGTAATGCTCTGATACCATGTAAAACACAAAGACAATAGACCAATTTCCTTGTTATATTATTCCAAGAATAAGAGCTATTTGTAGGTGTACAAGTAAATCTATCTAAGGAAATCAAATTAGAAAATATCCCTAAATATCTCTAAGATCCCTAAAGATATCTACCTATAATTATGCTATATATATTATGAGTAGATATGATTATGTACATTTTGTAACATTTTCAAATTCTTAGTTGATAAATTTGTCATTCACTAATTTCTTGACACATCTGTTGCATGTGTGTACCATGGAATTTGTACAAACGATATGAATCATATTAAAACAGTAGTGTAATGAGTAATTAAATAATTAAATGAAAAAGGTACAAGCTGAAAATACCTTGAATAAGTTGTTGCATACTACAATTTATTTTTTTTGGTTACTTGAGTACCATTATGCTGTAAATATTTAAACTTTGCTTTAAATCATAAAGGAAGATTTACAACCCAACATATGTCACCCTAATTGCTATTTACAAATTACAACCATAAGCACATGCATGAAAAAATCCAACCTTGCTTATAAATAAGTTTCAAAATCAATTCAAAACATATGCCACTTACCAAAACAAACCATTAAAAAAATATACTTTCAAATAAAAAAATCTACATACACTTAATACTTTAGTTTAATATTCCTTGTAAGCAAATATGAGCTGAACTTTTCCTTTGAAACCTTTGGACATTGTGAAGCAGTTTCCGATTGATGCTGCAAGAAAACTATTGGAATTAGATAAACTTAGGCGGTAATGTCTATTTGAATTAATATGAGAAACTACACAGATGAAATAGAAAAATGAAACTATTATAGCTACATAATAATGATAGGATGACACACAAATCGAGAAATGGTCCAAATTTTATTCTTAATATAATTTTAATTGTCAAAAAATAATGATAATAAAAGGGATCAGATAAGGAATACTCCTTCCGTCCCATTTTATGTGGCACCCTTTGACTTGACATGGTGTTTGAGAAAAAAGGTTAGACTTTTGGTATTTGTTGTCTAAAACAATCCTTAGATATTTGTGTGGCTGGGAATCATTTCATTAAGGGTAAAAAGGGAATTTTAAAGTTAGATTATTTCTAATTATAGTAAGGTGATATTCTTTTTGGGACAAACTAAAAAGCAAAGGATGTCACATACAATGGGATAGAGGGAGTAGGACATTTGAGAGAATTTAAGTTTTAAGTAACAAAACAAAATGTAAGTAGATGCGGCATACGTTTCATCCAATGGTGAGGGTTAGACATATGCTTGATGTCTATTCATATAAGATGTTTAATGACTAAAGGAAATATAACATCATCCTTGATGGTGTTAGATTAATGAAGGAAAACATAGGGCCAAAAACGGCTACAATGCCATTAAGTTCTGAACGTGTACAAATTTTAAAAGGTTGTAAATGGTATTATTAACATTGGGTATAACATTAATTAAGGCAACCAAAAACATCGTTAGTGTCTCTACAAATTTTGAAGGTGCTATAAAAGAAATTATTAACATTTAGCTAAACTTTAAATAAAGCAAGAACGTGTGGATTTTTTTTTTAGGAATTTAAAGAGGCTGCAAAAGGTATTATTAGCATTTATTTACCATATAAGATAGGGATTAAGGAGTAAGTAATTAAAACGCATGAAAAGGAATTACAACTAATTAGTTTTAACATGCAACTTCTTATTTCCTCACTTGAATATGTACTCTAGCCTAGTGGTACTTAAAATTTATTATTTAATTAATCATAAATGATATGGTTATTTTGATTTATTTCAGGGGTAAAATCGTAATCCAACCTTGCACTTTGAAGCTTTCCACTTTTAACATTATATGATATGATGTTTTATAATTTTTTTTTTTTTTAGAATTAGTACTGTTGTATTCTTCAGCATTAGGACTGCTTGCTACCACCAAAAACATGTTACAGGGGAGTGAGATTCAAATCTAAACTTTACAAAGTACCTAGGAAATCAACCAACTCCTTTACTTCCTCTATACATCCTCTATACAGTTTTGTTTACACCAAAAAAATAGGGTTTCCAGGCACTTCCATTTCACATCATGAATGGACTTGATCTTGTCTTCAAAGCACCTTCCATTTCTCTCTTTCCAAATTGTCCACCATATGCATGAGGGTATTATCCTCCACCATTTTTTCTGACTCTTGCTTCCGCCTCTTCTAATCCAACAGCTCATCAGATCAGCTGTATGCTCTGGCATTGTCCATGTAGTCTTTGTGAGACGGAAAAACAGATTCCACACTTGAGTAGTGAACTTACAGTGTAGGAACAGGTGATTATTTGTCTCTCTTGTTTCATTGCACAAAAACCACCTAGTCACCACTACTCTCCCCTTCTTTTGTAGTACTTCATGAGGAAGGCATGCCTTTTAACTACTAGCCAAATGAAACCTCTCACCTTGGTTGGAGCTATATTCTTCCATACATTCTTCCATATCCTTGGCTCTTCCTCCTGCATAACACTATTTTCCCTCTTGTACAAATTTTTAACAGAGAAACTTCCTTCTGTAGTGTCTCCACCTTAGCTTGTCAAGTTCCATTGTGGTTCCAGCAAAAATTTCCACTTCCCAATCATTTAGATGTCTTCTGAAATTGAAATTCCAGCCATGGTTAGACCAACATTCGGCAACATTTATCTCTAGATTCCTACATAACATCATAAGATCTGGGAATCTGTCCTGCAATGGAGCTTCACCTAGCCAATTGTCCTTCCAAAACCTGGTTTTGAGGCCATTGCCCACCCTAATCATAGAGTTCTTCTGCAACTTTGGCCATAGTGCTCTGATTGCCCTCCAAACACCCACCCCACATGTAGTATTTACCTCATTTGAGCACCAGGGGTTGGTTTGCCCATACTTATGGATAATTGCTTGCTTCAAAAGAGAGGACTCTTTTTCACAAAATCTCCAAAGCCACTTCATCAAAAGGCTATTATTTTGGGTCTTCAGATTTCTTACTCCTAGTCCCCCTTGGCCTTTGCTAGATTGAGTCTCTTCCCATTTTACCAGATTGTAACCCTTTCCTTCTTTACTCTTCTTCCACAAAAAATCCCTTCTTAATCTGTTGAGTTTTTCCACCACACTGTCCGGGATGAGAAACAAAGACATGACATAGGTGGGCAAGGAATCCAAGACTGAATTAATCAGTGTGATCCTTCCCCCTAAAGATACGTATTGTGACTTCCATTTTGCTAGCCTCCTTTCAGATTTCTCTATAATTCTATCCATATCTCGACCTCTTTGAACTTCCTGCCTAAAGGCATGCCTAAGTACTCACAAGGCAGAGTATCCACACCACATCCAAGCACACTTGCAAGAGACTGAATGTTTGTGACCTCTTTGATAGGGAAAATATTGTTTTTTCTCCAGTTCACCTTTAGACCAGAAATGGCTTCAAAAACCACGAGCATGACTCTAATATAGCTAACCTGCTCCACTACAGCTTCACAGAAAATGATAGTGTCATCTGCATATAGCAGATGACATATCTCTTGGTCACCCTCTCCAATGTTGAAGCCCCTTAACCAGTTGTTATGAATTGCTACTCTAATCATGTTGCTAAATCCTTCCATTGCAAGTATGAACAAGAAAGGAGATAAAGGATCCCCTTGTCTGAGTCCTCTTTCTGATGGAAAAAAACCAACAGGTTCTCCATTCACTAAAATAGAGAACCTGATAGTTTTAATACAAAAATTGATCCACTTCAGCCATCTTTCCCTAAATCCCATCTGTTTCAAGACACTCAGTAGATAGCCCCAATTCACATGGTCATAGGCCTTTTCAATATCTAATTTGCACATCAAGCCAGCTACCTCGGCCCTGATCCTTGTATCTATACATTCATTAGCTATTAAGGCAGCATCCATAATCTGTCTTCCTTTTACAAAAGCCATTTGATGGTTGCTGACCAGTCTATCCACTACATTCTTAGTACTTTTGCAATTATTTTGTACACTCCTAAAATCAGACTAATTGGCCTAAAGTTCCTTAGTTCCACCGCTCCTGCTCTTTTAGGGATAAGGGCTATGTAAGTAGCATTCAAATTTTTTTTGAAAGCTTGGTGCTCATGGAAATAATGCATTGTACACCCATGAAGTCACCCTTAACTACGTCCCAGAACGTCTGAAAGAAATTCATATTGAAACCATTTGGGCCAGGTGCCTTATCGATTGCACATGACTTGATGCTCTCCCATACTTCTTCCTCATCAAAGTTCCTCTGTAGCCACATCTGATCTTCTAATGAAATGATTGTTGCACCCTGTATATTGAAATCAGGTCTCCACTCTTCAGTTTCTTTATACAATTTCTGATAGTAGCTTTGAATGGCACTCTTTATTGCTTCTGGCTTAGTGATGACTTGACCTTCTACCTCTAATGAGTCAATGAAATTGTATCTTTTGTGGGAATTAGCCATCCGATGGAAGAACTTTGTGTTCTTGTCTCCACTTTTCAACATCTGTCTCCAAGCTATTTCTTCCTTTTTTGCCACCTCCTCGAACTCCATGGCTAAGTGTGTCTTCTGAACTAACTCATCATCAGTAAGCATTCTTTGTTCCTGTATGGTTTCCAAAACACCCAACTGATGCAGTATTTCTTCTTTCCTCTTCTTCCAAACACCCCTGTTGCTTCTGCTCCATTGTATTAACTCCTTTTTAAGAAGCTTTAATTTATTAGCTAAACTGTATGAGGGTCTGCCATTGTTGGGAAAAGAGCTCCACCAATCTTTCACTTTGTCTTTAAAGCCCTCCACTTCTAGCCACCAGTTTTCAAATTTAAAATAAGATTTCTTGAAGTTACAGTTCCCACAATTGAGGAGGATTGGGTTGTGATCAGATCCTATCCTTGGGAGTAAAGTCTGCCTGACTTGAAGAAAAAATCCTCCCAGTCTGCTGAATACAAAAACCTGTCAATCCTAGAAGCACTGTTATGACTTTCTCCCCTCCTCCATGTGAAAGATCCTCCAAATAAAGGAGGATCTACCAATTCCAGATTATTTATGCATTCAGAGAACTCTGCCATTGCCCCGGAGATTCTGCGACAATTTGTTCTCTCTG